>BHFT01041282.1:0-35449 GCA_004320025.1 Laticauda laticaudata
TAACAACGGATGGAACATTTTGCTCGTCCACTGTGTCCTTTTTGCATCCGTTGGGCAGTGTGACATGGGCTTAAGGGCCGTCGTGATCAAGTGGAAATTCCTTCTGAGCCTTTTTGATGGATCAAGTGTAAAAATCCTGTGTGTGTCTGTATGTGTGTGTGTAGGGGACTATCATTTAGTTGCAAGCAGGAGTATCTGCAAGAGGGAGGGCTATGTATCTGTATTCCAAGAATCAACATGGTGATCAAAACTGAACGACTGAAATCATGCCTGTTTATCATGTGTCTTGCGCAAATGGTGAACTTCACACAGTTGCAACCACTATCTTGGCTTTTTTGGACTCTCTTTGCTGACCCCAGGAACCATCTTCCTGCTACCAAGAATGATTGATAAATAGAATTAATGGGTCAAAGGGTTTGTGCAGTCTCATTTACAAGTAGGCGGATTTATAGCAGTGAGGTGGTTGGGGCTGGGGAATTTTGGGAGTTGAAGTCCAGAAGTCTTGAAGTTGCCAAGGTTGGACAGATCTGGTTTACAGTAATCATGTTTTCAGGGGTGTTATGTTTGGGCCCTTGTTTGGGAGCTCTTACTCCAAACTCACCTGTGCAACTTTCTACACTATAATCTTTTGAATGTATGTCTACCTCTTTTGCAAAGACGCTTCACATAATGCATATTAATATTTTCCAAAGCACTTTTCAATGATTGTTTATATCTTCATCTTTGAGATCTACATCACCATCAATCTGTTGGGTCTGAAGGGAGAATTCCCTGGGTGTAGTGGCTCTTCTCCAGCTTGTTAACAGAATAACAGAGTTGGCAAAGGCCCTGGCTGGAGAACTTATACCAGGGGTCCCCGAATTTGGCAACTTTTAAGACTTGTGGGCTTTAATTCCCAGAATTGGAGGAATTCTGGGAGTTGAAGTCCACAAATCTTAAAGTTGCTAAGTTTGGAGGCCTCTGCCCTATACCTTTTCAGACAAGTGGCTGTCCAGTCTCTTCTTAAAAACCTCAAATGATGGAACACCCACAACTTCTGAAGGCAAGGTATTCAATTGGTTAGTTGTTCTCACTGTCAGAAAACTAGGTTAGTTCTCCCTTTGGTTAATTTCCATCCATTGCTTCTTGTCCTGCCTTCAGAGAATAGGCTGTCCTTTCTTTAGAAAATAGGTTGATCCCCATCTTCTTTGCAACAGCCTCTAAAATGTTGGAAGATGCGATCATGTCACCCCTACTCATTCTCTTTGTTAGACCAGAGATACCTAATTCCTGCAACTGGTCTTCATAGGTTTTTGCATCTAGTTCCCCAATCTTCTTTGTTGCTCCTCTCTGCATTCTTTCTAGAGTCTCAGCATCTTTTTTTATATCATGGTGACCAAAATGTTACCCATTGTTACCCAATGGTTGGATATGTTGCTTTACTATTCCTATCCTCTTTGACTTAACTAAGACTGACAGTGGAAGGACAACCGAACTTGAAAGTTCCAGATTGAGAAGGCGAAAGAAGACGGTCAGGATGGGCAGCTTTTGAAAGCAGCGGATGCTGCAGCTGATTTTTAAGGGCCAAAGGAGGGAGTCACAGCTGGTGATGAAGCCCAGAGGTCGACTTTGAATAGCAGCTTGTCAGAGATGGGCATTGTCATTCCACACAGAATCATCGTCCTGCTATTTTAACCTTCCTGCTGTCTTCAGAGAGCAATAAAAATATCCCACAGCCTCTAGAGGTTTGTAGGAACATGACACAATTTTGCTTTGAATGCTACCATAAGTACCTAGGAACATGACATGGAATGTCATAGTTTTTCTCCACATCTGAAGGGTGAAACAGGGTGATTTAATAACTAAATAAAGAAGAACATTAGGAACATTATCCAGGTTACTCTTTTAAAAAAAATATTTCAATTGTTTTAATTATTAAGACATTCACCTGTTTGGAGCTTCATTGGATGTAAAATTCTAAATAATAACCTAGATTTTATGTACAACTGAATATGGACTTTGGCATTCAGTTTTTCCTTGTTTCTATATTTTTCCTTCTTCCATTGTGCTCATCCTGTACCTTGATAACTTTTGAGGTCATACGGTATGCAGCCTGTTAAAAACTGGCCACTGAATTATAATTTTATAATTTAACTGAGGAAATAATTATTTCCTGAAGAACATGAAGAAGAACCATAGGATACTATGATACTATGATACTACGCAGGATACTCTTCGATAGGCAGACTATTGACTAACAATTCTATCTATCTCTGTCTCTCATCTATCTATCTATCTATCTATCTATCTATCATATAATCTATCTTATTCTGCAAACTCTGGGAGATAGTGGAGGACAGGGAATTCTGGCATGCTGTGGTCTATGGGGTCACAAAGTTGACATATTAGCAATCAAACAACAACAAATCTCTCTCTCATCAATCAATCTACCTATTTATCATCCATCTATCCATCCTTTAACCTATCTATTCTTCTAAGGCTGCCTTGCTTCTTGATAACTCATCCTTTTAAGGAACTTCATAAACATGTAACTTATTTTCTTTTGCTGCAGCAATATATTTAGTTCCAGTGCTTTTAATGACTGTCATTCATGATTCTTGCTATTTTTTCCTCTTCTTTTTATGTCTGACTCAACAGTGATTACACATGGTTTTTTTAATAGGAGTGGGGGCGGGGGGGTGAGAAGATAAAATGAGCTTGCCACAAGTCCTAGTAACAGATTTCACACACCCACACACACACACACACACAGATACCACACAGAACTTTTAAGTCTCAGTAGAAATTTTGACACATTTGAGACAAAAGCAGCAAGGTAACGATTCTTACCTATCGTGAATTCCAAGAAATAAAATTGTATTAAATTCAGAGCAATGAAAAACAGTAGGATTCCATGACAGTGAAGGCAATGAACTCATAATGAGTAAGAATTTGAAAAAAAAAAAAGGGGGGGGGAGATAGTAAATGCATAATTACAAAACAAAAATAAAACAAAACAAAAAAGAAAGGAAAAGAAAGGAAAAAAACGGGGGATGGTGGAAGGCTACACAAAAAACATGAAGACCTGACGATAAAAAACAACAACAACACGGAAGATGAAAAGAAAGATAGGTGAAGAGGGAACCTTTGATAGTCAGTCCTTGAATCAACTATTTGTGCTCATCCTAACAGCCACCCCACATGGTTATTTGGGGGTTAGAATAAAGAAATGTGGGTTGGCGCGCCTGGAATCACATCACCTCACACCTGAGCAGGGTGTGTAACAAAAGTGAATGCTGACATCTCAAAACCATTGTTATCGAAATGATCCCTGGGGTTTTTAAACTGTGTCAGAAAAGAACCATGAGGTCCAGGAACAGCAAGGAACAGATCTATTAAGACAGGGGTCCCCAAACTTGGCAACTTTAAGACTTGTGGACTTCAATTCCCAAAATTGCTGGCTGAGGAATTCTGGGAATTGAAGTCCACAAGTCTTAAAGTTGCCAAATTTGGAGACCTCTGCATTAAGAGGTTCTGAGATCCGAGAATACTTTTTAACATACTTGTTTTACCAACGGTTAACTTACAGAACAGACCAAAAAGAAAAGAATTTTTTTTTAATTGAATGTTTTATAAGATAGACAAACTAATTGTATTACTATTTTGTGATTAATATTGTTATGTCTATTATGATGATTATCATGATTAATGTTGTATCTCTACTTAGACTGTGGCCAGATAACACTTTGTTCAGACAGATATGGTTTTTTTTAATTTGTCTTTTTTAAAAAATGTATCAATAAAACATATACAAAAAAAAAGAGAGAGAGAGAGAGAGAGAGAGATCCCATCATGCTCACCTAGAACAACTGCTAAAAGCCTTTCTCTGAAAGCTGCCTCATTTGGCCTATCCTGCCTTGGATTGCTGTTGGCTCTGCCATAAAGCAAAACCGCAACAGGGTTGCTGCAATCAGAATCCGTGTCTGGAGAGAAATCCAACGTTTCCCACTTCTACAGAGCCCTCACATGCTGGGCATGAACTATTTCAACTGCTCCCCTCAGGATGCTGCTATCGAGCATTGCATGCCAAAACAATCAGGCACAGAGGCAGGTTTTTCCCCATGCCATCACTCTGCTGAACACCTAATTCCCACAGGACTGTCTATGCCTAAAGATATCTAACCATGTAGTTGGACTGTTTTGCTATTATCCTTTGCATCTTTCCTATTAGCTGCTCCTATTGGTATCTTATGACTATCAGTTTGTTGGTTATGTGTATCTTGTGATTTATGAATATATTTTATGATTAATGATCCATCATTTTATAGCTTGTATGTATACTGAGAATATATGCACCTCAGACAAATTCCTTATGTGTCCAATCACACTTGGCCAATAAAAAATATTCTCTTTTCTTCTCTTCTCTCCTCTCCTTCCCCTCCCTCGCCTCTATTGCAGTCCACTCCATTCTTTCTTTTCACAGCCCCCAGAAGTTTAAGGAGAGCATGTTATTAAAGCTTAAAAAAAATCACCCAGATTAATATTTTGTGTTTATGAGTGGTGTGAATTCTCCAGTTTTAATTTAGAGTAACTGTGTATGCCAGCTTATCAGAGCTTTGGGGAATAGAATCCATAAAAACAGATGATCGGTGATTCGTATTTTTAGCTCTTCCTCACAACCCACTAAAAAAAAATCTTCTGCATTCCATAAACTTGTCAGCATTTTCAAATCCGACCCCTAAGATGGTTCTTTTTGGCTTCATTGCCTACTCAAAACACAAAAAAACCATGTTAGATATAATTTTTTGGGGAAGGTAATGTCTTCCACGCACCTTTTGGGCAGAAATGTCATGATGGAGAGGAGGAAGTAAGCAGCTGTGATACAGGTTTAAGCATCTTTGGGAAAGGAAGGAGGAGAGCTGTTCCTTGTTTCCTGCAATAAAATGCAGTGGCAAGTAAGAAATTCTTATCACCATCATGGGCAGGACAAACCCAGAGCAGGTGTCATTCATGCCCTCTCAAGCTGTTTGTGCAGTGGAGCTTCTGACATTCATTTCAGCCTTCCTTGCAGTAGCAGAAGGTAAAACACTATTTTTGAAGCACAGCATTGAAATAGTCTCAGTCAAGTCAGCTTTGACTCCTGGTGACTACATAGAATCATAGGGCTGGAATATAAAAGTAGAGAAAGGCGTGTGCATGTGTGTGCGTGTGTGCACGCGTGCATGTGTGTGCATGCATGCACACACACAGAGTCCTGGAGACTGCTGCATGATATGTATAATGGCCACTGTACCTGTCAATCTTCTTCAATTCCATACATGGGAATGTATTGCAAAACATACGAAGAACGGTTGCAGGAACTGGGCCTGGCTAGTCTGGTGAAGAGAAGGACCAGGGGAAACAGGATAGCAGCCTTCCAACATTTGAGGGGCTGCCACAGAGAAGAAAGGGTCAACCTGTTTTCCAAAGTACCTCAAGGCCAGACAAGGAACAATGGATGGAAACTGAACAAGGAGAGATTTAACTCAGAAATAAGGAGGAATTTTCTGACAGTGAGATCAGTCAACCAATGGAACAGATGTTGCTTTCAGAAGTTGTGAGAGTTTCATCCATGGAGGCTTTCATGAGACTGGACTGCCATCTGTCAGAAATGGTGTAAGGTCTCCTGCTTGGGCGGGGGGGGGGGTTGGACTAGATGACCTACAAGATCCCTTCCGACTCATCTGTTAATGTCCTGTCTACAAAGTGAACTTGATTGGAGAAAATGCCTCTGGATCTCGTATCAGCTTGCAATTTTTTTTTTAAAGAAAAGGCACCTGGCAGTCCAAGCTTTTTTGTAAAATCCAAAAGAAGACAATGATAAATTAGGACCGGAGAGACCTCAGGGGCATTGAAGCACAGAGGGCAGAGCAAGAAGTAACAGGTGGAAGGTAGTTAAAGAGAGATCCAATCTTGAAGTCAGGGGAAAATTTGTTGACTGTGAGAACAATTAGTCAGTGGAAGAATTTTCCTTCAAAAGTTATGGGTGCTCCAATATTTTTAAGAGGAGATTGAACAGCCATTTGCTCTCGCTTGAGCTAGAAGACGAGAACTTGAAGATCTCGGAGGTCTCTTCCTGTTCTATGTTCTAGAAGAGTAGATGGGGAAACCTCTCCTCTATTAGCCTTTTTGAAATGGGGATTTGTCACATCCAGAAGAATAAACCCTTGGCACCATCGTATTTCTCACTCCAATCCAGATGTGACTCATTATGCAAACTTCAGTCAGTTCTGTGTCTTCCTTTAGCCTAAACCAGGGGTCTCCAACCTTGGCCACTTTAGGACTTGTGGATTTCCACTCCCATAGTCTTAAAGTGGCCAAGTTTGGAGACCCCTGGTTTGGATGGTCTGGTTTCTGAAAGGATCATCTACTTAATAACTGCAGGAGTTTTGCTTAGCAACTGTGGCAAGAAAGGCCATAAAATGGGGCGAAACTCACTTAACAATGTCTCAGCGACAGAAATGTTGGGCTCAATTGTGGTTGTAAGTTGAGGACTACCTTTAATTGAACGTGGTTTAGTTGGCCAAATTGTCTGGGCTCAGGAGAGCTGCAGGTAAGAAATCTGATGAAGCCAAGAGGAGCATTCTAGATCCTGCCCCTTGCATTTTTTTAGGCAACGGTTCGTTCGCCAGGCTTGCTGCTTAGACTTAGAACCAGGATATGATCCTATCAGAAACCAGACTATCCAAACCAGAGGTATCCAATCTCGGCCACCTTAAGACGTGTAGACTTCAACTCCCAGAGTTCCTCAGCCAGTTTTGCTGGTTGTCAAGTCTTAAAAGTGGTCAAGGTTGGAGACGCCTGGTCTGCTGGCTGAGGAACTCTGGGAGTTGAAGTCCACACATCTTAAAGTGGCCAAGGTTGGAGACCCCTGGCCTAAACACTGTAGCCTACAAGAAGCCACCCTGTTTTGAGTGACAACTTCCAGCTTCTGCACATTGTCATTTCCACTGTGGTCCAGCAGCAGAACTTTTCCCCTGTATTTCAGAAGGGAGCCATGGAAATCTGGGCATAACAAGCCATGCCTTCCAGATGTCTTCTCCGTCATGGTTTTATGTTCTGGGAGATGTTAATCCAAGGTTTAATCTAAGGATTATTAAGAACATCTGCAATATGCTCTGAATGTTTATTACTGAAGCTGATCAGCAAGGCAAGCTCCCATTCCCATTAGAATTGCATAAATGCAAATGAAATCTGCCTTTCAAGCCAATTTGATCTGCATTTATGCAGATGAAAGGAAGAGAAATCCATCATTTCTGCTCTAAAACAAAGAGAGCTAAACATTCGGAGGCCGTGGCCAGCTTCTATTCCTTGCTAGTTGGCTCAGGTATCCCTCAGAAAAATCCACATCCCTGGGAGATTTGGATAATATGGATTGTCCTCAACTTAGGACCGTTCATTTAGTGACCATTCAAAGTTACGACACTGGGGAAAAAAGGATGCCAATGACTGCATCTCAAACGATCCATCTATCAAAATACTGAAGTTTGCTGATGACACAACAGTGATTGGTCTCATTCGAGACAAAGACGAATCTGAATACAGACAGGAGGTTATACAACTTGCCTCGTGGTGTAACCAGAACAATCTGGAACTGAACACACTCAAAACCATAGAAATGGTGGTAGACTTTAGAAGAAACCCTCCCATACTACCACCTCTTACAATACTAGACAATACAGTATCAACAGTGGAGACCTTCAAATGTCTAGGTTCTATCATATCACAAGACCTAAAATGGACACCTAACATCAAAAACATCATCAAAAAAGCACAACAAAGAAGGTTCTTTCTGCGCCAACTCAGGAAGCTCAAACTGCCCAAGGAGCCGCTGATCCAGTTCTACAGAGGAATCATTGAGTCTGTCATCTGCACCTCTATAGCTGTCTGGTTTGGTTCTGCAGTCCAAGAGGACAGACACAGACTTTAGAGGATAATTAGAAAAAATAATCACTACCAACCTGCCTTCAGTCAAGGACTTGCATATTGCACCTCTTTTGTCAAAAAGAGGGCTGGGAAAATATTTACAGACCCCTCACATCCTGGACATAAACTGTTTCAACTTCTACCCTCAAAACGATGCTATGGAGCACTGCATACCGGAACAACTAGACATAAGGGGAGTTTTTCCCCAAATGCCATCACTCTGCTAAACAAATAATTCCCAACAGTGTCAAACTATTTAGTAAGGCTGTATTACTATTATTCTTCTCATCCTTCCTAGTACCTATCTCCTACTTTTGAGTGTAACCATGTTGCTGGTATCTTTACAATTTATTTATCTTTACAGTTTTAGTTGTTCCCTAGTAGGATTAGTAACCTATGACTATCACTAAGTGTTGTATCTTATGATTCTTGATGAATGTATTTTATTTTGTCTTTATGTACAGAGAGCTTATGCACTAAAGACAAATTCTTTGTGTGTCCAATCACACTTGGCCAATGAAGAATTCTATTCTATTCTAAAAAAGAGAGAGACTTATGACCATTTTTCACTCTGACTCATATTCATGACATTTGCAGTGTCTTGGGATCACGGGGCCACCTTTTAAGATCTTAGCAAATGATCTATTTCTTTTCTGACTTCTACAATATTGTGGTTCTGAGTCAAAATCTCTTTTTTACAAAGGATTAACAGATTTAGCCACAAAGGTTTAGGGCTCAATTGTGGTCATAAATCAAGAATTACCTGTAAATTGGAAGGAAATGATGTAATTCAAATTTAAATTATGCTGCACAACAATGTAACTCATTTGGCCTTTGGCTCCAAGTCGGCTGAATACCCTCGTTTGGAAACCACGGTTTATGGCTCCTGTGACATGTGAACACAACATTCTAGTTTGTTCAGCAAACCACATCCTAACACAATGCCTGGAACTGGCTGTTACTTTGAGAGTGCTGGAAAAAGGCAGGTTAAAAAATGTACCGAGATGTCTTTATGTGGCATTTCAACGACATTTTAAAACAACACCACCACACATACACACACACACGTGTCTGAGACAATTTCACCATATGTGGCCTTTATTGGTGATATCAGGGCATCATTTATGATACAGAAGTCACATCATCCCATTCTCTTCCAATTCAATCCCCTTATAAATCTGTAGCAAAAGTGCACTTTTAATCTAGAACGTATTTTTTTTTCAATACTTTCTTCTTTGTTCAAGTCAGGTATGATTCGTAAAAACATTATCACCAAATATACAAAATACAAGTTAGCCTTTTCCTATGCTGGGCAGTGGTCCCTGCCTTCCAATGGGGTGGGATGGAGTGGGGAGGGGTCTTTGCCTATGGAGCAACCAGCTACGGGGTGAAGTGGATTAAGGATCTTTTGTGGTTTTGTAACTGAAAGTTCATACTTAATGCACAAACCGCCTACTAGTTGTCAACAGCTCTTTTGTGTTAGAAATGACCACCTCTGAACAAAATTGGACTCCGGCATGTGGGACTGAACATAACCGCACCAGTTGCCTGCCTGAAGTAGTGAGACTGTGGAAATCTGAATTATTCAAGACACATTATGTGACATTTTGTGCCGTGAATGGAATGTCCCTGCTAGCCAAAAGAAAGAAAACAGCCGCTGCGAAGACAATCTCAGAATCTCCCTGGAGGTCCCAGCTACTCAATTTTGGGAACCTTGCTGAGGATCTACTCTGGGAGAGCTCCAACTTCTCCCAGGCCCCATGGAAGCCTGTAGGACCGCTGAGGCTCTGAAGGAGGCTAAGGCAAACACCGGCGAGTCTCCTTCTCGGCAGGGGTCTCCAACCTTGGCCACTTTAAGCCCGGAGGACTTCAACTCCCAGAATTCCCCAGCCAGCTTTGCCTCTGGGCTTAAAGTGGCCGAGGCTGGAGACCCCTGGTCTATGGAGTTTAGATGCCGCTGCAGAGATGCAAGGGAAAGCTTTCCAATTAAACCAACAGACATGGAGCTGAGGAAGCAAGGAAAATGTAGCTTTTTTTTTTTGTTGCCAGCACAAGCCAGGCAAACCTTTGGAAGCAAGCAGTTTGCCTGACCTTCCAATCCCAGATTCTGATTCAACCGTTGCTGTTTTCTGAGTTGATTTTCTTTCTTGGCAATTCCCGGCAGCAGGTGATTGTGGGAAGCTTTGGGGGATGAGAAGAGATAATTTCAGAGTTCTCTCAAACAGGAAGTCCATATTCTTATTACCATTCATGTGGACCAACAAAGAAACCAGTGCATTTGTCAAGGCACGCCAAGAGCGGCTGGGATCAGTTGCCCTTCCTTGGGGGGCGCTTGGCACCACCAGGCCTTCTGGGAGGCTGCTGGGAAGACGGAGAGGCGCCAGGGGTTCCCACAGCCCTAACTGGCTTTCAGGTCACAGCCCAATTTAAGGTTCTTATGAGCCTAAACAATTCCGTCAGATCCTTCTCCACTGCGTATTTTTCCCCTTTTAAAAAGGCTCCGAGTTATAACGCATATCATTGGAAAATAGACGCTAAGTGTGACTTAGTCTTTCTAATACTGCCTTTTCTCTCTCTCTCTTTCTCTGTTGAAGCAGCAGCAGCAGCAGCAGCATAAAGGTGAACTGCAAAATGAGAGGTGGAGAGCAGGAGGTGATGGAAGTTAAGAGGAACTCTTTTCAAGGCATAGACAGACTTTCGTTTTAGTCCTTAACCCACCCCTGAATTGTTTTCAAGGCCAAAATCGTAATTATTATTTGAAGCTTAAAAGTTTAGAGCAGGGATGTCCATTTACATACGGCATGGCGATCCATGCTGAGAATTGCTTCTTACATGCAAAACTGAACCCTTAATAGATCCTGTTTCAGCAGAGGGCACTTTTGGCTTAGAGAAGAGCTCCGAGAAACTCTTCTTTTAGTTTTTATGCTCGATGTGACCTCCAACACTTACATCTATTTCTTTTCCGACTTTTACAGTATTGTGGTTCTGAGTCAAAATCTCTTTTTTACAAAGGATTAACAGATTTATAAAGCATATAAAAATTACTTTCCAAGGAAAATCTTAAGAAAGAGACAAAGCAGAACAAATGTAGAATAAATAGTGTTATCGGAAATAAAAGTGACATCTTTAACAAAATCATCAATCCTGTAGAAACGCCTAATGTTATTTTTCCCATAGGAAAAAAAAGAGTAAAAATTAAACCACGATGCTTCCAGGATGATTTAAGCTGGCCGTAGTCTTGAATGACTGACCGAAACTGCAACTTTCATCAACTTTCTTCTGCTCAAGTCCCAAAAGAGGACAGGGATTCAGCAAATACCGGAGGGGAAATCGTTCTGTTAGCATACAGAAAAATGGCAATAACGGAAACCGAAGAAGAGTCTGAACGGATTTTACAATGTTACTTTAAAAATCACTTTCTTGGTTCTTGAAGAGTTAAGCAGCCAGGTTTCAAGTAGAGGTAAAAGATTTTGGAAGTTAGCAAGTATAAAATAGCCTGGAAAGGAAATCAAAGCAAAATGCATCCTTGCTCAGAATTGTTCTTTTCAAGGAAATGCACCCCTTGATTGCCCAGGATAACCAGGAGGAATCGTTTCTGCCATCACTCTGTGGTCCTTTCTGGGCACAGCCTTGATCCCTTCTTTTGTGTGCAAGGTGTCCCCAAAATGTGCCATCTCAGTCTCTTGATTGGTAGAAAAGGATATACCCAGATTCTGAATTTTTGGAAATGTCTGAGGTCAATCCATAGAATTCTTCAATTGCTTGAGCATCAATTTTCTACAGTTTAAGACAATGGAGAGAGAGAATCAGAATCAATGACAATTTCCTCCGGTCCAGCCTTTTCATGCCCTGATTTTAAGCACATAAAGGAGCATATTCGTAGCTCAGAGTTGAAAGGAGGGGTTTCCTGGTGCTCTCTTGAGTTTGGTTGTTTTCTGGCAGACATTTCATTACCCAAACTAGGTAACATCATCAGAACAAGCACTAATATTCTATATACTTCAGAATATGTCAGTGAGTGAACACTACTACAAATATACTGCAATGAATGGAAATATGGTTTTTAAAATACTTTTTCAATTGTAGAATTTGTTTAATAAAGTTTTTTTAAAATAAAAAAAAAAAGAATTAGCACTGATGAAGTTACCTAGTTTGGGTAATGAAACATCTGTAAAAAAACCCCAATCAAACTCAAAGAGCACCAAAGGACCTCCTATGTAAGCAATTTTGTTCCAATTTTTATCTATGGACTAGGGGTGATATGACAGCAATCTCCCAATATTTGAGGGGCTCCCACAAAGAAGAGGGGAGCGAACCTATTTTCCAAAGCCCCAGAAGGCAGGACGAGAAGCAACGGATGGAAACTAATCAAGGAGAGAAGCAACCTGGAACTGAGGAGAAATTGCTTGACAGTGAGAACAATTAACCAGTGGAGAATCAATTGCCTTCAGAAGTTGTAGTTGCTCCATCACTGGAGGCTTTGAAGAAGAGATTGGACAGCTTCTTGTTTGGAATGGTATGGGGTTTCCTGTTTGAGCAGGGGTTGGACTAGAAGACCTCCAAGGTCCCTTCCAACTCTTGTTATTTTGTTCTATATTTCATTAAAATTCAGCTGACAATCAAGTTATTGGCCCTGGTTCCCCTCCCCCCCCGAGAAGGTCAGCACAAGGGAGGGGACGGTGAGCGGCTGTTTCAGCGCATGCAGCCTCCTCCAACTGGAAAAGCAGGGGGAGAGAGAGGGCTGATTCCCCACTGTCAGCTCTGGACAAACAAATGGACGCTAAGAAGCGAACGAAAAAGGCTCCTGCCTTTTAAATATAGTGCATTTCACATACATTAAATATGCAACAAATCAATGAGTTAAAACAACCCACTTGCTCTTGGCTGCTATTAACGAGTCTGCTGCAAATGTAGCCGCCCGTCCTTCTGTCCAAGGGACAGGATGCATTCACCTGGCTCCACACAAAACGAGGCAGTGGGACACGGTGTCAGGATTCCGGCACTTAACCCCCATTTAAATCCTGAGTCTTGAGCCAAACTTCCCAAACGTCAAAAGGATTTATTGGGAGTGAACATGTCCGGCACTGCCTGGGTTTAGCCGACTGAGTGTAGCCGAATGAGGCACATCATTCATGAGCCTTGGAGGTGCAGTAGTTAGAGTGCACGACTTCAAGCTACTCCTACTGCAATTGGGCAGATCGAATCCCACCAGGCTCCAGGTTG
This sequence comes from Laticauda laticaudata, assembly GCA_004320025.1. Lineage (NCBI taxonomy): Eukaryota > Metazoa > Chordata > Lepidosauria > Squamata > Elapidae > Laticauda > Laticauda laticaudata. The sequence continues at coordinate 13,168 of BHFT01041282.1, forward strand.
ACTCAACCTTCCTTCCTTCCTAGGTGGGTAAAATGAGGACCCAGATTGTTGGGGGCAAGAGGCTGACTCTGTAAACTGCTTAGAGAGGGTGGTAAAAACACTGTCAATTGGTATATAAGTAAATCTAAGTGTTATTGCTACTGCTATTCATTGTCACCCTTGACCCTGGTTTTCCCCCCACCCCTTGGGTATATCATAATTCATATCCTCCAATGGGACACATCCATAGCCCAGAATCACCAATCAGGCTCTCCAGTTAGAATTTTGCACAGCAGAAACTTCAGTCACCTAGTTACTATCTTTGAAAACATTTATGGAATGCAGTTTTAGTTTCTAAGCTTCTGTACTGCTCTCCCCTCCCTTTCTATTGGCAACTCTAAAAGGACCAGAGAAATACTTTATAAGTTGACACGAGGAGCTAATGTGGCCTGTGCAGGTAATCCTTGACTTATGACCACAATTGAGCCCAAAGTTTCAGACACTAAGCAAGACACTTAATAAGTGAATGTTGCCCCACTTTGTGACCTTTCTTGCCCTAGTTGTTCAGTGAATCACTTGCAGTTGTTAAATTAGTAACAAGGCGATGAAGTGAATCTCTGCCTTCCCCCTAGTGACTTTGCTCGCTGGAAGGTCGCAAATGGGGATCACGTGACCGCCATAAATATGAACCATTGGCCAAGCCTCTGGATTTTGATCACCCGACCCCAGGGGAGGCTACAACGGCCGTAAGGGTGAAAAATGGCCATCAGTCCCTTTTTTTCAGTGACACTGTAATTTTGAACGGTCACTAAATAAACCGAAGTCAAGGATTACTACGTAAGGCTACAGGCTTATGGTTGTAATTCACATTCAACATTTTTCATCAGTCTAGAGCAGAGGAGGTTCCCAAACTTGGCCACTTTCAGACTTGTGGACAGCTGTGCTGGCTGGAGAATTCTGGGCATTGAAGTCCACAAGTCTGAAAGTGACCAAGTTCGGAGACCCCTGGCCTAGCAGGCGAGTTTTGCTCATCCCCATAGTCACGAGATCAAAATCCTAGCAAGGGATTGGTGTTTACGTCTTGGGGGGTAGGGCCACCTGATGGCCATTTGTGACCTTCCCCAACCAGCAAAGCAAAATCAGTGGGGGAAGGCTGATTCACTTAACAACTGTGTGATTCACTTAACAAAATGTGGTGATTTGCTTAACAATCGTAGCAAAAAAAACAAAAGTTGCAAAATCAGGCATGACTCAATTAACAACAATTTTGCTTAGTGACAGAAATTCTGGTTCCAGATGTCAACTCATAAAATATTTCTATGGTCTTTTTAGAGTTGCCAATAGAAAGGGAGTGGGGAACAGTGCGGCAGTTTGAAAATCAAAAGTGCATTCCATAAATAATTTTTCAAAGACAGTAAATCAAGTGACGAAAGTTTCTGCCACGTAAAGTTCTAACTGAAGAACCTGATTGATGACTCTTGGCTATGGATGTGTCCCATTGGAGAATATGAGTTGCAATACACCCAGGCAGTGCTGGCATGTCAACTACCAATAAATCCTTTTTTAAGTTTTGGAAGTCTGGCTCAAGACTCATTATTTAATTGGGGCTAAGTCCTGGAATCCTGACAGCAGTTGTTTTTAAGTCAAAAAATGTCAGTTACTAGCAGGGATAGTCACAGGATTTGGTTCAAAAAAATCTAGATGACGGCCATCACAGCCATCATCTAGATTTTTTTGAACCAAACCCTTTGAATATCCGTCAGGTTTTTATGTACATTGCATATAAAAATTGGGAAATCTGCAGGGGCCCAGACTTAATGCTTCGAAAGAGTGAAATCTGCTCTCAAAGTTACTCGCTTTTATCCAACAGAAACACTGGCTAAGATGTTTTTCCTCCAGACCTGAGAAAGCTCTTCACGCTCAGCCCTGAAAACGAAAACTGGCCCTTGTTTTCCTTCCCCAACTCATTCATCCTAGCCATTAAGAGAAATTAATTGGGCTGCAAAACGAACTCGCTGTATATGCGTGAGTTTTGAGGTGGGAGCCAATCTAATATAGCTGCTTCCAATAGAGAAATGTTTAAAATTTATAGGGTTTGGTAAAGCTGTAAGGTCCCACCGGGTGGGCAGAGCAACCAGCAACGTGCTGATTTATCTAACTCATTTTATTTAGCTACCCATTTCTAAAAGCAAGAATGCTGCAAATTGCAGACTTTATTGTAAAAAAAGGTATGTCTTCACCACAAGATGATTAAAGGGCTTGGAGACAAAAACTTATGAAGAACAGCTGCAGGAATGGAGTATGGCCAGTCTAGAGAAAAGAAGGACTTTGGGTGTGTGTGTGGACATGATAGCTGTATTCTAGTATTTGAGGGGCTGCCATTAAAAAGAGGAAATCCATCTATTCTCCAAAGCCCCAGAAGGCAGACAGAAGAGACAATGGATGGAAAATAATCAAGGAGAGAAGCAACCTGGAATTAAGGAGAAATTTCCTGACAGGGAGGACAATCAACCAGTGGACAAAAGTTGTGGGTGCTTCATCACTGGAGGTTTTTAAGAAGAGACTGGACAGCCACTCGTCTGAAATGGTCTAGGGTCTCCTGCTTGAGCAGGGGGTTGGACTAGAAGACCTCCAAGGTCCCTTCCGGCTCTATTCTCATCAACATCAAACTCTGCAGAAGTCTACTTTTGTCTCATCCAAGACAGGATCTCTTGAATTGACTGGTTCAAAGAGGAAACGTTGCATAGCTCTGCTCCCACGTGTGGAAAACATTTATCCCATCTATTGCCATCATTGGATGATGGGATGTGTGGTAAACACAAAAATACCACCTGCAGTTAGAAATTGTACAGAATGTTTGTCGCTCGGGCTGTAGGATTTGGGCAGCGGTTCGTCCTCCAAGCTTGCTGTTTAGCTCCCAGATGTTTCATTGCCAGACTAGGTCACATCTGCAGCAGGACTGCAGTTGGAGTGTTGGGTTAAGTTTTTCTTCCATTTATATAGGTCCTGTGTGGTGTTGTGGTCAGTTGGTCACCTGGCTGGTTGTTTGTGTGGCGCGAAGTTCAACTGGTGAGGAGGTGGTTGATTCCGTCGTTGATTGGTCGTTTCGATCAGGGGTCTCCAACCTTGGCCACTTTAAGACTGGTGGACTTCAACTTCAACAAAACTGGCTGAGGAACTCTGGGAGTTGAAGTCCACCAGTCTTAAAGTGGCCAAGGTTGGAGACCCCTCCTTTGGATGACCTGGTTTCTGATGGGATCATATCCTGGTTCTAAGTCTAAGCAGCAAGCCTGGCGAATGAACCATTGCTGAAAAAAATGCAACGGGCAGGATCTAGAATGCTCCTCTTGGCTTCATCAGATTTCTTGAGGCCAACGTTTCTGTCATTAAGTGAGACAGTTGTTAAGTGAGTTTCACTCCATTTTATGGCCTTTCTTGCCACAGTTGCTAAGCAAAACCCCTGAGGTTATTAAGCTAGTAACATGGTTGATAAGTTTTTCCATTGACTTCGGTTGTCAGAAGTTCGCAAAAAGTATCCCACGACTTTGGGACCCTGGGACTGTCATAAATGTGAGTCAGTGGCCAAGCATCCAAATTTTGGCCACGTGACCGTGATGCTGCAATGGTCATAAGTATGAAAAATGGTTGCAAGTCCCTTCTTTTAGAGTTTTGCCATGGTAACTTTGAACGGTCATGAAATAAACTGTTGTAAGTCGAGGACTACCTCTAATAACCTTGTTAGCACTCTGATGGGCTACACTGGTCANTAACTTTGAACGGTCATGAAATAAACTGTTGTAAGTCGAGGACTACCTCTAATAACCTTGTTAGCACTCTGATGGGCTACACTGGTCATCACTTGGCCGAATACTGCTGCTCCATTATTAAACAGGGTGTAATGTGTGAGGCCTTTACACAAGAGTTCCACAACCTGGGGATTCTGGGAGTTGAAATTCACACATCTTAAAGCTTCTGTCAATCCCCTGTTGGAATCCGATTCCGAGGGGGAGGTTGAGCAGCTGACAGGGAGTGGGAGTGGGGCTCCGATGGCTGTGAAAGAAATGGGGGAAGGGCACAGGCCGGCTGGGCATTCAGAGGAAGACCCAGACCCAACCCCTTTTCATCCTAGGGCATGCAGGGAGGAACAGAAAAGGGAGCAATATGAGTTACGGGGGTTACGGGGGAGGAAAGGGCCCTAATTCCCTTTATTAGATGCAGCTGGGAAAACAGGATTTAAAAAGGGTGTTTGCGCACAGCTTCTTGCTGGAAGCAAACATGTATTATCTTTGTTTGTCAAGTCTTATCTGGGTTCTGGTGTCCTCCCAACTGTGTGTGTTTCGTTAATTTTTGGAAGTCTGCAATTCCTTATCCTGCCCTGTCTTGTTAATTGCTGCAATGTGGTTTGTGTTGGTTTTTATTTATAATTTATATGTACTTCGGGGTCGGACTGAATTTCTTCCCTTTAAAAACTTTTTTGGGAGAGTTCTTTTTCTCCAGCCAATGATAACTGGACATTGGGGACCAAGTTGGAGGTATTAAAGGGACTATCTGCTTTTGTGACTGTGTTGCTTTTGTGCCACGCCCCTTTGGGTCATCACAGCTTCTGGGGCTGAGCAACACGGCTTTACCCCACCCTCCATCATTGATCTGCTCCCTTATTCACGTCTTCAGAATCTCTGAAACTGCCACCAGTTTATATGATCCTACATAGCCCAGAACCCTTTTCCTAAAGGTTCCCCTCGCACACATGTGCCAGTCGTTTCCGGCTCTAGGAGGCGCTGCTCATCTCCGTTTCAAAACCAAAGAAGAGCCAGTGCTGTCCGAAGACGTCTCTGTGGTCATGTTGCTGGCAGGACTGAATGCCGAAGGCGCATGGTATGCTGTTCCCTTCCCACCAAAGGGGTCCCTATTTTTCTATTTGCATTTTTTACGTGCTTTCGAACTGCTAAGTTGGCAGAAGCTGGGACAAGGAATGGGAGGGATCTCACTCCGTTCTGCGGCGCTAGGGATTCGAACCGCCAAGCTGCCGACCTTTTTGATCGACAAGCTCAGTGTCTTAGCCACTGAATTACCGCGTCCCCTTTGTACATACATATATATAAAAACATATTCAAGTCTTGATTTCTACCAGATCTTCAAAATCAGAATATAACTACTGATTATGTTATGTTCTCATTCCTCTCAATAAATATGCCCTTTTCCTAATCCCAACTGATTTTTGAGATTTTCGGGGGACACCTCGTCCTCCTTGTCTACAAAACCATCTTATTGGAACACTCTAGCATTTTACAGCTCCTCCTCCAAATCTCAGTAGGGAGGACATCTCAAGTTTTCTGCTGTACAGGACTGTTGTTGCGTTGTGCCTTTTTGATGCCATTTGAAGGCTTGTTAGTATTGATTTATTGGGGTTGGAGCTGTTATTTGCATGATTGATTAAGAAGAGTTTGTATTTAAATTTAGGTACAAAAGCAGATGCTGAAAATAGCCTGGACCCGAAGTTATACAAAGCACTCGAACAAGAGCACAACCTACCTCTACGATGTCATCATCGAAAAGCAACCAAAAGCCATGGCTCTTCACAATGGTGATATAATGTCCACGATTTGGACCACTGCAACAAAGCAGAGAGGCAAGGTTAATGTTGGATATGGGCACGCAGAGTCCAACTATGGTTGTGATGACCCAGGGCGTGACACAAAAATAACAAAGTCACCAAAATAGATAATGCTTTTAATGCCTCCAACTTGGCCCCAATGTCCAATTATCCTCAGCTGGATATCAAATTCTTCCAAAAACAGTCTACCAAGGAAAGACAAGCAGTTCAAATCCAAAGTAAAGATAGAAATAAAAAAAAACCAACACAAACCACACTGAAGTAATTAACATGACAGGCCAGGATAATAAACTGCAGAATTTCAAAAGGTAACGCAGCACCCACAGTTGGGAGGATGCCCAAACCCAGATAAGGCTCAACCAAGATAACATACGCTTTGCTTCCAGCAAGGAGCTGTGTGCAAACGGCCCTCTTATATCCTGTTCTTCCAGCTGCAACTAATGAAAGGGATCAGGGCCCTTTTCTCTCCCATAAGCCATGTTGCTCCCTTATCTGTTCCTCCTTGCATGCCCTAGGATGAAAAGGGGATGGCCCTGGGTCTTCCTCTGAATGCCCAGCCGGACTGTGCCTTTCCCGTTTTCTCCACAGCCACAGGAGCCACACTCCCACTCTCTGTCAGCTGCTCAACCTCCCCCTCAGAATCAGATTCCAACAAGGGCACGACAATGGTTCCCCTACGACTTGTATCTCCAGAAGCCGCTTTGACATGAGAGGAAGTAACACCGGAGGACTTCTGATCCCACAATCCCAAGATGATGTCACCCCTGGGTGGTAAAGCAATGAAAAGAGTACAGGTAATCCTCAACTTATGACCACAATTGAGCCCGAAATATATGTTGCAAAGGGAGACATTTGTTAAGTGAGTTTTGCCCCACTTTACGACCTTTCTAAGCCACAGTCCCTGAAATTAAGTTAGTAACACAGTTGTGAAGTGAATCTGGATTCCCCATTGACTTTGTTTACCGGAAAGTTGCAAAAGGGGTTTAAACTTGCGAAGCATCCCTGACCTGCTCTCAAGTTGTCATTGGCAAGGGGGATGGGAAAGCGAATTGTGTGGCTGCACCCAGAAGCTGGCATCTCAGTCAAAGCAAAGCACATTCCAACTGATACATCAAGGTCGTCTCCATGGAAACCCACAGTGGCCTTTACAACCCATGAAATTGCTTCATTGGGGAATGTGACTTAGGACACATCTTGGGAGAGGGAAACAGAGTCAGAGGCAAAGCGCAAATTAACTGAGGTCAGAGTTGGCTCCACCTGGTCAGTGCTGGCATGAAGCTCCTAATAAATAAATGGATTTTTTTTTTTGAAGCTTGGCTTGAGGCTCACAATTTAATTAGCTTTGCTGGCTGGTGAATTCTGGGAGTTGAAGCCCACAAGTCTTAAAGTTGCCAAGTTTGGAGACCTCTGTGCTAGACTATCATGTGCAAATCCACGACTGATAGAACAGCACCAATTATGGTTTGGTGAGCAAATCGTGGTTACTCAAATCAGGCAGGGCGTGATGTGGGAGCTCAATCTAGGGCTGGGATGGGGCCCTTAAGAGGGAAAGAATGTCTCTGCACAACACACCTTTTCTCCCAAAACTAATTAGAGAGGTTTATAACTTGCCACCGAGAACAAAGCCAAAATGAATGGATTCAATAAACATTTGGAAAATATGCAGCTTAACCACCCGGGGCTACTGTTATAAAAAACCCTTAAATCATTTCGCTAAACTGGTCTAATAGCTTCTTTGTTCTAATAATAGCTGGTTTCAATTTTCTTTGTGGTAGATGAAGTTCCCAGAAACAAAGCAACATTTTACATCAATTTGTTTAACTGATATACACATTTAAAAATGCGCACTTCAATTATACACCCAAGGTGGAAAAAAATGCAAAAGGCTCCTGTGGAGAGAAGGGACCTTTGGCCTCATCAACATCCTCAAGCCCAATCCTATCATCCTTCTCTACTAAAGCTATCCCAGGGATGGAGATAAAGACCACATGGGAAAACCTGGTAGAGCAAGGTATGCAGGTAATCCTTGATTTACAACAGTTCATTTTCTGACCATCTGAAGTTACAATGGTGCTAAATTAGGTGACTTGTGACTGTTTTCATACATAAGACTGTTGTAGCATCAGCAGCCGAATCAGAGGAGGAGGAGGTGGTGTGGGGCAACCTGGAAGCTCCAAGCAGGAAGAGGGAATGGAGCTGGTAGAGAGACAGAGACGGAGCCTGGGCCGTCCATCAGCCCTCAGATGGATAGTCAACAGCCCCCAGGTCGGGAGGTGGCTGATGAGGAAGAGGAGGCACAATTGAGTCCAGTGCCTGATGCATGGATTCACAGAAGGCAGAGGAGAGAAGAGCAGTGGAAATCTATGGGCCGGCCCTCAGGACAGAAGAACCACTGCTGCTAGGGAGGCCCAACCCAAGCTCTGGGGATAAAAGGCAGAGGGCGGAGATGAATAGGTGTGATAGACAACTATTCATCTCTCCTGCTGGATGGACTTGTTAGCCTGCAAAATAAATGTTTTGCCGGGGCTGCCGGCATTCCTAATAAAGGAATATTTTGAATTCACATCAAGAGGGTTTGCCGTATTTGGAGAGCTGGGTCAAAACACATCCTCATGTGATAAAAAATTTAGACATTCAGCAACTGACTCATCTTTATGACATGTGCAGCATCCCAAAGGTCATGTGATCCTATTTGGAGACCTTCTGACATGCAAAGTCAATGGGAAAGCCAGGTTACTTAGCAACGGTGTTACCGGCGCAGTAACTGCAGCTATTCTCTTAACAACTTGTGGCAAGAAAGGTCACAAAATGAGTCAAGATTCCCTTAACAGTTGTCTTGTTTAACAACAGAAACCTGGGGCTCAATTGTGGTTGTAAGTCAAGGACTACCTATGCAAAGGCCAGACAGTTAAACGAAATGGATGAAAAACGCTGCAGAATGGAATGATTTTTTTTCTTTTCAGTGCAGTGAGGGATCGGGTAAGAGGCAGTGAGATTCAGGGTCAGAGGGGATCTGCTCAGAACAATCAACAGATGATTTGAGAACAACTTTAGCTTAGAATGTTCTCAGGCAGAAGGGGAAAGTTAGGGAGGTGGGGGAAGAGACGAGAGACAAATCATAGCCCTGTCGGGAATTGCATGCAGTTACCGTTGCATCTGGATTCTCCAAATGGGGAGTACTAACCCAAACCTGTCCTTAGGTTCAAGCTGGGGGGGGTGGGGGTGTCTCCCTGAAGTTCACCTGCAACTCAGGAAACACCAGGGGTCTGTAACTTACCTGTGGCTTGGTGCTCTCCGAGTTGGAGATTTTCTTGCAGGTATTTCCACTGCCGACGAGGTTAATATTATCAGTGTTAATCCTCACATTAATTGGACAATGAAACATTTGCAAGAAAACCAAGCTCAGAGAGCAACATGGACCTCCACACATCTTCCTCCACACTGCAAACCCCACTTCCTACTAGCACTGAGGATGTTACCTAGCTGGGTCATGAAAAGTCTGCAGGAAAACCACCAAGTTCAGAGAAGACCAAGGACCCTGTATCTGTTCTTCTTGTCTTCTCTCCCCTCCTTCTCCTCCACACCGCAAACCCATGCTTTTCTAGCACTGAGGATGTTACCTAGTTGGGTCATCAATAAAAGAAAATATTTGTAGCTCAGGTTTGACAGGAGGGGTCCTTGGTGCTCTCTGAGCCTGCTTGTTTCATGACCCTAACTAGGTAACATCCTGAGTGCTAGATTTGCTGTCCAGTTATATGACTGGGCTGTTTACTGATGGCTCCAGTTGGGTCATGAAACATCTGCAAGAAAACCACCAAGCTCAGGCAGCACCGAGGACTCCAGAGCAAATCTTCTCTTTGATTAGTAACACCCTTTTTTTTTTTTGGGGGGGGGGGTATTGACCTGCCGCAATGCACCACCACAGCCACGAGATCATACATTCGGTCTGGGTTTGTAGCATCTCCTGATGTGTTGAAGAGTCGAAGCTCCAGAGGAAAGACCACGCGGTAGGAAAGCTTGGTGTATCGGTGTAGCTGGTCCATGTATTTGAACCTTTTCAAGTGCAGAGCGAGAATCATGGGCAGCTTTTTCACTCGCATCCTGGATCAGCAATGCAGGATCGAAGGAGAAAGGAGAAAACAAAAGCAGTTCTTACAAAATCACGCTCAATTTCACCGAGAGAGTTGTTGAAGGTTGAAAAAAATACCCCCAGTGAATAAAATACAGGTAGTCCTCCACTTACAAACAGAACTGAGCCCAAAAATTCTGTTTAGTGAGACATTTGTTAAAAGTGAATTTTGCCCCATTTTGCGACCTTTCTTGCCTCTGTTGTCAAGTGAATCATTACAGTTCATAAGTCAGCAACCTGGTTGCTAAGCAAATCTGGCTTCCCCATTGACTTCGCTTATCAGAAAGAAGGTCACAAAATGGGATCACATGATCTTTGGGACACTGCGACCGTCTTAAGTATGAACCAATTACTAAGTATCTGAATTTTGATCACATGATCATGGGGAAGTCACAAAGGTTGTAAGTGAGAAAAATGATCGTAAGTCACTTTTTTCAGTGCCGTTGTAACTTTGAACTGTCACTAAATGAACTGTTGTAAATCGAGGACTACTTATTTTTGACACACACACACACACATACACACACACACAAGACAGACAAGATTTGAAGCAGATTTCCTGGATCATGTGGCAAAGGGATGAGTTGAGCGCTAAGCAAGAGCTGAATGCAAGGCTGCTATTAATTCTGACTCATATCGACAAAGAAATCAGAAAAAAATGCATTTATTTATTAACTAGATTTTTACAATCCTGCCTTTATTATTTTTTATCAATAACTCAAGGTATGAAGCATACTTAATGCTCCTTCCTCCTCCTATTTTCCCCACAACAACAACCCTGTGAAGTGGGTTGGGGCTGATTGAGAGGTCTGGCTACAATCACCCAGCCGGCTTTTAATGCGCTTAAGGCAGGACGAGAAGGATTGGGCCAAACTAACCTAGCCGAGTTTTATGTGCTAAGGTGGAACTCGAACTCACGGTCTCCTGATTTCTAGTGTGGTGTCGAACTGCGAGATCAAACTAGGGGCCTCTTGTGTCCCCCCCCCCCCCCTTANTTGTGTCCCCCCCCCCCCCTTCTTTATCAAGAAACATTGAAGTTTGGAGCCAACAAGAGTCAAATTCTACCAGAAATACCACCTGGTCCTGTACAGAATTTATTCCTCTCCTCTGTTTGTCTCTTTATTTGGTGGGATTAGTTTCACGGTTTGACTCCTGAAATTTGCACGTTTATTCAGGCTCCAAGAATAGGCGGATGTCACTGCTCTGAAAAGCTCCTTGGCCCACTACAGCCCCAGAATTATTGAAGCCCCCTCTGGAGGAAAAATCAACCTCTGAACTACAGTAAGGATTGCAGATGAGTTGCTTCATGAAAAGAGCAAGGAAAAAAATTAGAATTATGGTCATGAGTAATCCTAATGTTTTCTTTACATCTGCAGAGTTAATCATGCAAAATAAAAAAAAATGAACAGAATTATGAGGAGCAGGAGCAGGGAAAATTATTTAGCTACCTTTTCCTTCTCCTGTAGAAACTCATTTGGCCATTCTTCACATTTTGAGATTAGGCCAGATGCTTTTGAACACACTTCAATAAACTATAACAAATGTCTCATTTTCTCTCTAGATATTTTTATTACAAAACATACAACAAGAAGGTAAAAACCAACAAATATAATGAGGAAGAAGTCACCCATGTATGAGTTGGGTGGTTAGAAGGAAGGAAGGAAGGAAGGAAGGAAGGAAGGAAGGAAGGAAGGAAGGAAGGAAGGAAGGAAAAAGAAAGAACATAAATTGCAAGGTAAGAAAAAAGCTGAAGAAAAGTAACATAGAAAGAAAAAAATACAAAGAAGTGGCTTCTAAAATTCTTCACAACAGTTATAAATAAAATACAGTATATTTCAGCCTCTCTCCAAAGTTCCATCATATTACTCCTGTTTCTATAATCTGTCTAGTCATTGAAACCACAAACCACAAGTTCATTAGAAATGTGTCTTTCATAAACGACAGAAAGATCCTTTTCAAGTATAAAGTGGGGGAGTTGATTAGAGCCCACTACTTCTTTCTCAGCACAGTCTACCTGCCAGGCAGGTCTGTTGTAAACGTATCAAGAAGCAAAGTCTTTGGTGGCCCCCAGGTACGGAATAAAAATTGCATCTTAGCCTCACCTCTTCTGCGCTTCCTGTTTACTGCGGCACTGCTCACAGTAGTACTTGTACTCGCTGCACAGCGTCTCGGTGTTACTGAACCCTCTGCAAAGTGGAACAGATTGGAACAGAAGTTATAATTATCAGGTTTCCCAGCATTGAACAGATTTTCTCCAGGCCATCTATACAGAGCTGCCCCACAGGATAAAAATGCCTGTGTTTGCAGTGGGAAATGCAAATGTCACCCAGCACCACAAAACGGACAGTAATGGTTGAAGCTCATCCTTATTCTATTTTTTCCTGTCTCCTTTAGGCCCCATCCCCAAATGACTCAGAAAAGCCACTTCTGAGGGCTTTCTTGGACTGGGGCCCTTTTTGTGGCTGATATCAGTTCTGATCAAGTAATTGCTGCTGCTAATTTATTGTGTGTATCACATCAGCCAACTGGATCTACAATGGCACAGTAATGCAGGGATTTGCATTCTTATGATGGCCAAAGTAAGCACATAATTCTCCCTGAAACTCTGTTAGAAGCCTTATAAAAAGGCAGAATGTGCACAGTTAAATAAAAATAAATAACCCTCTAGGAAACTATTTCATGTATTAGTGTTGGCTTCGGTGTCCTGAGGTTGAATAGAGCATGGGTCTCCAACCTTAGCAACTTTAAGACTTGTGGACTTCAACTCCCAGAATTCCTCAGGCAACCTTGGCCACTTTAAGACTTGTGGACTTCAACTCCCAGAATTCTGGGAGATGAAGTCCACAAGTCTTAAAGTGGCCAACATTGGAGACCTCTAAAATAGAGTTTCCTTCTGTTTTATCTGGCTGCCTTTTCTGTTTTTGTTGAAACGTTGTACCTCAGGCAATGTGTGATTGATGTATTTTGTTCCACGTCAACCGACAGGTCCAGAAAATCTTCATCTTTGCTGCTCACCTTGAAGAGGTTCAAAAAAAAGGCAGATTTTACAACTTTAAGAAATAGAATGAAGAATGTACAACTGTGCAGCATCTCATTCCTAGCACTGTTCTCTGCTAAATCTATCTCAATGAAAGGTCCTGAGCCAGTCACATCCCCAACATTTGCTGTTAGGAATGTGGGTTTTAGGCGTGCCTTCATTACAGGTAGTCCTGGACCACAATTTCTGTTGCTAAGCAAGATACTTATTCAGTGAATTTTGTCCCAATTTACACAAGTCTTAGGGTTGCCAAGTTTGGAGACCTCTGGTTTAGCAGAACAAATGGATGGACTCAAGTGTAGACATGTGCAAAACAGGTAGTCCTCAACTTACAACAGTTCAAAAGTTACAATGGCACTGAAGAAAGTGACTTGTGACCATTTTTCAGACTTATGTCCCTTGCAGCTTCCCCATGGTCACGTGATTTACATTAAGATGCTTGACAGGTGACCCACATTTACGATGGTTGCAGTGTCCCAGGATCATCTGAGCATCTTTTGCCACATTCTGACAAGCCAAGGGAGAAGCCAGATTCCCTTAACAAACTGGGTTATTAATTTAATAACAACTGCAATGATTCACTTAATGTGGCAAGAAAAGTCATAAAATGGGGCAAAACTCACTTCACAAATTTCTCCCTTCGCAATGTAAATTTTGGACTCAATTGTGGTCGTAAGTTGAGGACTACCTGCACTTCAAATCCAGATGAAAAAGTTCTTCGGAGGAGGGATGGTGTCATCCCCCTGTCAGAATCTAACTGGGAGGGGGAAGCCGAGCAGCTGACAGGGAATGGGACTGAGGCCCAGTTGGCTGTGGATGAAACTGGGGAAGGGTAAAGTCTGACTGGGCAGAGCAGGGGAGAGGTAGAGCAAGGGAGAGGGAATTCAGGAGAAGATCCAGACCTGACCCCCTCTTGGGCATGCAGGAAGGGAGCAGCGTGGGTTGTGTGGCTTACGGGGGAGGAAAGGGCCCTGATTCCCTTCATTAGCCACAGCTGGGAAGACAGTTGATAAGAAAGGCGGGCTGTGTACGGCACCTGCCGGGAGCAAACGTGACTTTATCCTGTGTTGTCAAGGCTTATCTGTGTTCCTGGCATCTTCCCATCTATGTGAATTTTGCTGTGCCTTCAAGTCTGAAATTCCTTTTCCTGCCTTGTCAAGTTAATTACTTCAGCTTGGTTTGGATTTTTGGTTACAGTTTGTTATGTATGTTGTTTTGGACTGAATTTTCTACAGTTAAAGGCTGTTCGTGGGAGAATTTTTCTCCAGCCAGAAGGTAACCTGGACATTGGGGGCAAAGTTGGAGATAATAAAGGGACTCTTATTGTTTATCTGACTGTGTTGCCTTTGTGCCACGTCCCTTTGGGTCATCACAGATGGGTACACTGTGAGTGCTTCCTTTACTCAACTGACCATGCAAGACCAGGACACTTGGTTTCTTTCAGAAGATGCAAACCAGTCTTGTGGCCACCCCAAAGCTTCAGACCCAGGTCCAAAGTACTGATGTGCTCAAATCGGGACCTTTAGACTGAAGAATGTAACAGGGCAACTACTTCAAGGAGACAAGAACTACCCTAATCAAGGAACCACCAAGGAGAAAACTGCACCACCTCCCATCATTGGCAGGGCAAGCTACTGCATAGAAAGAGCGAGCAAACCCCAAACTGCCTGGCACTGATGACGTTCCCTACTTGGACAATGAAACATAAGCAAATTTATTAATTATGGAAAGGAACTAATATCCCTTCAGAAGATTTAGTCATACAAAAAGTATTAGAATGCGTGGAAATGGATAAGCTGACACTGGAAATGAAAGACAAAGAGGATTCCGAATATTACACAATATGGGATAAATGGTATGAGTGGCTAAAAAATAGATATAAAGCCTAGGAAGAATGGATTATTGTAAATAAAGCAAGAGACCTTAAGAGATTATTAATGTAAATGTGTATATATTAAGGTATATATTTATACATGTATTTGTGATTGCCAAAATGTTGTCACGAATATAAATGAGATTTGTATTTTTGAAAATTGTAATAAAAACAATTAAAAAAAGAAAGAAACATCAGCAAGCAAACAGCCAAGCTCAGAGAGTCTCAAAGATGCCAGAACAAGAACTGAGATAAGAGTGGGGCAGAGTTATGAACTTCACACCCTCCTACAAGCTTCTTGAAAACAGACCAAGCCAGTTGTGTCAGGAAACATTGTGGGTGCTGAAGTCCACACATCTTTGTTACTAAAACCGAGAAACATTTTTCTAGCTCAAGGGTCTCCAAATTTGGCACCTTGTGGACTTCCAGTCCCCAAATTCTGAAAGTAGAAGTCCAGAAGTCTTAAAGTTGCTAAGCTTAGAGATCTTCTAGCTAAATGCAGATTTAGCAACTAGAAGGAGATGACAGTTCATCTGTTTATAAACAGACAGTAAGAAGATGGGGGGGGGGGGGANGGGGGGGGGGGGGAAACACAGGCAACCATCTTGGGAAAGAGCACCATTAAGTGGGAATTTCAGAGAAAGTAAAGAGCCACCTACAGCTTCACAGTTTAAACAGCGAGTTTCGTTTGTTAGTGTTCCCTGGAAGATTTCATGGACCCACGTAAGCTCGGTCTTCTCCCCTTCATTACTCTCAATGCTTCCATTCTGGAGTTTGCCATTCTGTTTTTCCTGCTTCTTTTCTTCCTGTAGCAAGTCCGCAATTGTGTTCAATAGATAGTTCAGGAATTCGTGTGCGTCCTGCTGCATATAGTTGTCAAACAGCTCTGGTAACAAGAAGGCACACAACAACAACAAAAACAACAGAGGAATTAAGATATTAGACTGCCAACGTAGTATGGTTGAAATCATTACAGAATTTCAGATGCCAGGACAGAAAGCAACAGGGTATGCTTTTATTAAAACTGAGCAAAAGCGCATAGTAAAAATAGGTTTTTAAAAAGGAGATGGGAACATATTTGCAACATGAATATAATACCACTCTGAGGCAAATAATCACATCACTCTGGGACAATTAGAAGTACATGCCAGTTGCCAAGCACACTATTTCTGATCATGTGACCCTGGGGATGCTCCAACGATTGTAAGGATCGTAAGTCAGTTTTTTTCAGTGCCGTTGTAACTTTGAACGGTCACTAAATGAATGGCTGTTCAGTTGAGAACTACTTGTAGTTAAGGGCAAAGGACAACAAATGATGGGCAGAGTTACAAAATGATTACCACGAGAGTCTGATTTACTTGCTAACTAGTTCTCAATGTTGGCCTAGTCAGTTAA
Source organism: Laticauda laticaudata (assembly GCA_004320025.1). Classification (NCBI taxonomy): domain Eukaryota; kingdom Metazoa; phylum Chordata; class Lepidosauria; order Squamata; family Elapidae; genus Laticauda; species Laticauda laticaudata. The sequence continues at coordinate 29,195 of BHFT01041282.1, forward strand.
AGGATATTCTTTTTATTATTTTATTATTATTTATTTTTTTATTTTTATTCTTATGCAGTCCGATCTAAGCATAGTGCACACAATTGTCTGCTAAAACTTCTTGCCTGTCAACAACTTCTTCAGCCTCAATCGCAATAACACACAGGCAAATAACCGATACAAACTCCAGGTAAACCACTACAAACTCGATTGCAGAAAATAGGACTTCAGCCACAGAGTGGTCAACACAGAGTGGTTGCAAGCCCTGCACAACTCTGTTGTTACAACCTCAACCCCTCACAGCTTCAACCTCAAACTGCCTATCGTGGACCCCATTTATCTGTACTTACTCCCTTTGTTCTTGTTTACATTCATACCTACACATGTTATCTTGTACATGTTTGACAAACAAACAAATTCTTTAATCAGACATTGAACCTGGATGTCCTCTATCAACTGTGTTTGTAGGGGGGGGGGATTTTGATATGGGTCAATATGGTGATTTGCTGTTTGCAAGTAGCTTGATTCTTAAATTAACAGGATTTCTTTTTTAAAGGCTAAGTGGGGCAGGAAGCTTAATGGAGAGGTGTGTCCATGCATCATGTTGATTACCCTAGTACAGGTGGTCCTCCACTTAGGACCATAATTTCTGTTGCTGAGCGAGACAGTTAAGTGAGTTTTGCCCCATTTTGTGACCTTTCTTGCCCCAGTTGTTAAGTGAATCACTGATTAAGTTAGTAACTCGGTTGTTCAGTGGATCTGGTTTCCCCATTGACATTGTCAGAAGGTCGCAAAAGGGGATCAAGTGACCCCCTGGGACATTGCAGCCATCGTAAGTATCAGTTGCCTGAAGGGCCTGGAGTTTGATCAGGTGACTTTGGGGGGACTGCCATGGTCGTAAGTGTGGAAAATAGTCATCAGACATACGTGACAAGAGTCACCAAACCAACAGCTGTGAGTCGAGGATTGCCTGAAGGAGGGGGCTTCCTCTGTCCCACAAACCCCCAGTTCTGAGCCAGATGCTTCTGAGGGCCTCCAAGCCCAACGGCTCCCAGTCCACCCAAACCGACCCCTCGTGAGCTCTCAGGCCTCCTCCGTCTCCAGGAAGCGAGAGGCTCCCTTACCGTTTTCTTTCCTCAGCCGGGAAATGAACTTCTTGGGGGGGATGACCCCCACTTTCTTCTTCTGGGTGGCAATGCTATTGAAGAGGTCCGACAAGCAGGTCAGGAGGGTCTCCTTTTTGCGGGCCTGGACTTTGTAGGCCAACACTTTTTCCCGAAATGGACGACAGAAGTAAAGGGCCTGGAGGACTGAGTTACAGTAGCAGGTGTTTCCAAACTGAGAGAAGGGAAAAAGGAAAGTAACTAAGGGTGTCTATCTGTGTGTAACTGCAACTGCAGGTAAAAAAGAATAAGGAAACCAAGAATATTGCACAGGGGCTTCCAACCTTGGTAGCTTAAGACTTAGAATTGAATATAAAATAGGAATAGAATAGAATAGAATAGAATATGGAATAAAAATAGAGTAGAGTTGAATTGAATTGAATTCTTTATTGGCCAAGTATGATTGGACACACAAGGAATTTGTCTTGGTGCAAACACTCTCAGTGTACATAAAAAGAAAAAAAAATACATTCGTCATGAATCAAAAGACACCACACTTAGTGATAGTCATAGGTTACTAAATAAGCAATCAAATCATACTAGGAAACAAAACAATATAGATCGTAGAGATACCAGCAATAAGGTTATAGTCATAAGTGGGAGGAGATAGGTAATAGGCAGGATGAGAAGAATAACAGTAATGCAGTCTTAGTAAATAGTTTGACAGTGTTATGGGAATTAATTCTTTAGCAGAGTGATGGCATTAGGAGGAAAACTGTTTTGCGTCTAGTTATGGACAATTTGTAAACAATTTAAGACTTGTGGATGTTAATTCCCAAAATTCTGGGAGGTGACGTCCACAAGTCTTAAAATTGTCAAGGTTGGACCTGCCTAGTAGAGTATCTCCTGCTCAAGCAGGGAATTGGACCAGAAGGCCTCCAAGATCCCTTCTAACTTTAGCTGGCTAGGAAGATGATAGGGGGAGGCTGGCAAAATAAGCAGAAAAGGTGAAGGTGTTACACACAATATTCTCCCAAAAAAGATATTTGAGGGAAAGACAATCTTTTTGAGGGTTCAAGAGCCTCAGGGAGCATGAGAAGTTCCAAAGGCATTCCCTCTGCAACCTCCACCTTGGGGTTGCAAGCCTTGTAGGCTGGTCTGGGGGGCTTTGTCAGTACTTCCTCAACCATGACGCTGCACGTCACCACAATAGGCATGAAGTATTTTCTTGGTTGACCCTCAATGAAAGGAGCTGACCCCGACTTTTAAAAAGCTCTGCAATGCCACTTGGCCCACCCTCCCACTCGTTTCAAACCAGCAATGTTAATTAATTATGGAGGGGAACCTTGTCCTGTTGCTCATCACTGCAGAGCAGAGGTCTCCAACCTTGGCCACTCACTTTAAGACTTTGCTGGCTGAGGAACTCTGGGAGTTGAAGTCCACAAGTCTTAAAGTAGGCAAGGTTGGACACCTCTGCTCCAGAGGAATCTGTTGCTATGCTGTGACAACTGTCAGGGATGGGTAGGTGGTGCTCTGGGCAAAGGCTCTGTTTGTGACCAGGGTGAGGTTTATGCATGGCGCCTGGCAGTCGCCAGAACTCTGATGGGATGCCAAGGAGAGTTAGAGGAGGTTCTTTCCGGAGTCAGCTCAGATCAAGAATATTTAGAGAAGCAGCAGCACTTTTAGGAGAAAAATGCCCTAGGGACAAGTTAGACAGTATCTACATACTTCCTGTTTACAAAGCTGAAAGCAGATTTTTGCATCTGTCACATTTGAAGGTTGCTTCGTTTCAGAGAAAGAAAAGAGAATCTGAAGGGATGATCATGCCTGGGAGAAATCATTTGACATTCAGAGTACATCCTCCTCCTTCTCTTCCTCCTCCACTCTCCTCCTCCTCCTCCTCCCTGCAACAGCTCCCTCCATCCACATCAAGACTCTCAGGGATAAATAAAACTAATATTTGCCTATTGAAAACAATGGATTGGGAGCTGTGTGTTATTCAACCCTAGGTTGTGGAAATCTTTGAGAGGATGCTTTGGTTCAAGTAATCTTCCATCCAATCACTCCTGAAGCAGAAGTGTGAATCTCTTGCCTCAAAGCAGCAAGCTGAGTCAAGTTGAAAGGCCTTCAATTGTAGCTTTACCGGGGTCATTGAAAAGCCTTCTGCAATTTTGCTTCCATGCAGGGAGAAGTGCCACGGACTTTTGACCTGACCGATGTGTTTCGGCATCTCATGACTTTATTACGATCCCCTCCATGCTGTTTCTGAACCTCCCTCTTGGCTTGAATTCCCATGGAATTCTCCTCTCCTGGGATGCTCCCATCAACACATCCAGAAGTTTGATTCAGCTTTCAGATACAAGCTCAAAGCTGAACATTCCTGGGTCAAGTCTTAGGTTTTCTTTCATAGGACTAAGGCAGGTTTAAGGTCTCACAATGAGCAAATTCTTGCAAGCTCTGGGGCCCAAAGGTTTGTAGTTTTTGTTTTTAAAAGGGGGGCTGCAGGGGAGGGAGGTAGCTTTTTCTGAGCCAGCCCCCTTCTCTGTGCTCTCAGGAGGTTTGTGTCTCATGCTGACTGGAAACATGCTTCTGCTGCTGCTTCCTAACAAATTGAACCAATTCAAAAACTTCCTCAAGCAAACAAATGGCCAATGTTTTAACTCTTGCTTTTACTTCACTTTGTAAAGGTTGATTTGTATTAAGCAGACTTTCCAAGGCTCAGGATACAAACTGGCTCCTGGAGCAGTCAACACAAGGGGGTAGGTACTCCAGGGTGTTGGGTTCCGAATCCAGGGATGACAAAAGACAACACAATGATCAGACAAGTCCCCAAGAAGCACAAAAGAGCCACTTACATTCACCAAGCCAAAGTAATGTTCATTTATAGGAAATTGATCTGGACCAATCTCTTTCTCCAAAGCAGAGGCATTGGCGCCCTGGAAGATAAGACAGAGGAAAGACAAGACACATGAAATGGGTATAGGTAGTCCTCCACTTATCATGGTTCATTTAGTGATGGTTCAAAGTTACAACAGCACATTGTAGCATCCCCAAGGTCACGTGATCAAAAATCAGACACTTGGCAACTGGTTCCTATTTATGACAGTTCCAGTATCCTGGGGTCACGTGATTGCGACCTCCTGACAAGCAAAGTCAATGGAGGAGGCCAGTTTCACTTAACAGCCATGTTACCAACTTAAATAACTGCAGTGATTCACTTAACAACACAGGGCACTGTTTGTATTTGCACTGATGAGTCTCCAAATGTAAATTTGGGGGAAAGAAAAGACTACAACCTGTGAAGGGAGAATTCCACCAATAGCAGATAAGACACTAGACCGAACTCTAATAAATTTTATTATCCAGCATTCTTACAGCAATCTTCCATGTGGTAAATGGTTCGTCTGCAACTTATCAAAATGTTGAAAGGCTCCCGCTACTCCCTAAAACACATTTATTATAAAGAGCAGATGCAGTATTTTAATACTAACTATACTGGTCTATTAAGCAGCAGCAGCAGCAGCAAAAGTGAAGTCAACACAGCAAATGTTTTCCATCACACAACTTGATCAAGAACTAAAAGGCCTGACTGATTTAGTCATTTGGGGAAGGAAGGGTAGAATCTACCTGCCATTCTCAGTTATGTATTGTTTGGTACATTGTTTTGACCACAAGTTAACACAAGGAAAATAAAAAATAAAAATGCTGCTTATATTAGTATGTAAACAAAGCTTGAAACACAAAATGAAAGGTCCTTAGAAAATCAACAAAACGGTCCTCCATTGACGTATATCTCAGATTTCCTACTGCTATGCCACATCTCCCTTTAAATTTCCTAGTATTGCTTCGAATTTTTTTTAAAATTGAGTTGACCAAGAGCCAAACTGCAAAGGGAGATGAGAGAAGGAGAGGTAGTAAAATTAAAGAGTAAAATAAAAGTAGTATAGAGGGAATATTCTTCACTGTTAACGACAGAGTATCTGCAATTCCTAATTTCATAGGAAACACTTTGAAACAGGCCTTTAATAAAGCAGAATGCATTTCTTGCCATTAAACTTGCAGATCCAAAAGCTCCCCTTTCAAAACTATGAACGAACTGAAAAGATACAGCATGAAACCCTTTCAGCTTGACAACAAACAAAACCTGCTAAATGGAAACATCTTGGAGAACATTTTGCAACTGGGTTTTTGCAAGGACTGCCAATGTATTTCTCTCTTTAGAAACCCATTTTACCTCTTATACCAGAGGTCTCAAAAGACTTGTGGACTACAACTCCCAGAATTCTCCAGCCAGTATATCTGGGAGTTGAAATCCACAAGTCTTAAAATTGCCAAGTTTGAGGACCCGTCTTATACAATCCAGAACCTTTAAGGTCTTCCCTCTTTGACCAGAATTTAAAGTCAACTTCTTCTTCAAATCTGCACAATAGAAGGGGGCTTTCAAGTCCAAGTATATAAACTGGCTGATTTTCAACCAGCCCTCCAACAATATTTAGAACTTTAGCCAACTGACCACTGATGAGGAAGGTTTCTGCTATTTCCATTTAAGTGCAATCATCTCTTTAAAAAAATAAAATAAATTGCTTTCAAAATGCCATCGATAACATCTCTACCTCTGCAAAGGAGAGCTGACTGCCATTAGCAGCACAATGTCCCAGGAGTGAAAAGAAAATTCGCTCCCCGATTCAGAAAGTGCCCAAAGAATTAAAACTGATGTTAAAACACAACAGAAACTTAGCAAGGATCTCTGGGGCTTTGGGAATGTTCCCTTGGGCTGGAGGTGGTGTCCCTGTGCTTGACTGGGGACACTTCAGAATACAGCTGGAGTTTTCCATGATGGTGTTTCTCAACCTCAGAAGGGAGCCCTCCCACCTTGAGAAATTGGTATACCAGGGAGTGGAAGCATTTTTAAATACAGAAAAGATTGTGTCCTGGGGTATGGAGGAGTGCAAGCCCCTTTTTCTAATTTCAGGTCAATAGTACGCTCTGCAGTGTCATTTTAGAGCAGGCGTCCACAAATTTGGCAACTTTAAGACTTGTGGACTTCTGGGAGTTGAAGCCCACAAGTCTTAAAGTTGCCAAATTTGGAGACCTCTGCTAAAGGCTAGGTCCCACTGGCCGACGGATGCAAAACGTATGCATAAAGGACACAGCGGATGAGCAAAATTTCGGG
>BHFT01041283.1:0-14231 GCA_004320025.1 Laticauda laticaudata
CGCTCCCTCGGGCGGCGGGGCGGGCGGCCAACATGGCGGCGGCGGCGGCGGGCTGCGGCGGGTCGCCGCGCGGATGGCAACGCTGATGACCGTCCGGAGACTCGCCTCCATCTGTACCATGGTGAGGGGGGGCGGGGGAGACGCCCCGCAGCAGGAACACCCCTCCCTCCGCGGAGGCCCTCCCTTTTGGGGGGAGGGGAGGGACGGCAGTGAGGAGGGGTCTGCTTCCGCGAGGAGGGGGCAGGCGCGGGGATGGAGCCCGGCAGGAAACCTCTGGGGGCAGCTCTCTGAGCATGTGCAGAGTGCTTGCTCCCGCGGGAGTGGGGGGGGCGGTGAGAGGAAAAGCAGCCCCTTGAAGGGATCCCCCCCTTCCCAAAGGAGCCTTGAAGGCAGGGGTCTCCAACCCGGGCCCCTTGAAGCCTGCTGGCTGGGGGATTCTGGGAGTTGAAGTCCTCCAGGCTTAAAGGGCCCAGGTTGGAGACCCCTGCTTCAATGAGCTGGCTTTTGGGGTTGGGTCTTTTTTCTCCTCTGGACGCCTCACTTTGTTTATTTGTTTGTTTGTTTATTTATTTATTTATGGATTAAATGCATATTGCTCCCCCCTTCTGGGGGAGGTGCTGGAGACCGTGCATGGTGCCTGGAATTCGAAAGACAAAGCCCATCATCCACCGTCTCCTGTCCAATTCAGGAGAACCTCGGGCTGCTCCCTCCAATCCGGACCTTCCTGTATCCCAGATTTCCAGGCAGGATTTCTCTTTCCTGCTCCTTTTCTTTCTTTTTTTTTTCCCAGATAAGGACTCCAAATAATAATAATAATAACAACAACAACAACATCCTTCCAGTTTGGAGCCCCTGCCTGGTACCATGCATCTCGCCCTCTTAATTAAGTCCATTCATCGCTTTTTATGATAATGTCTTTATTTACGGTGTATGTTCTTTAGAGGGCATACTCATTTGTTTTTCTGTTTTAGGCAGATGTAACAGTTTATTTTAATGCATCTTATTGGTGATTTGATTTGGACATCATTGACATGCAACTAAAACAGTAAGAAAAGCTGTCATAACAAAATATGCAGAGCGCATTTCCAAGTTTGCGCACAACGGGTAAAGGGTTCTCTCCATTCCTTGATAGATTTTATTTTTATTCTGCTTTTTAAGTTTGTAAGTCATGCAAGGCAGCGATCATACCTAATACACTTCCTCCTCCTCCTATTTTCCCCACAACAACCCTGGGTTGGACAGAGAGAGACCTGTTTTTTTCTTCTGCTTTCTTGTTCTTTGGTCTCTTCCGCTTCGCTGCTTCAGTTATTTTTCTGTATGTTTGTCACAGAAAACATATCCTGGGTGGAAATGGCATGAAATGTGTGAATGCATCGTGAGGTGCACAGATGAGTCATGTATGTGCTGTATGGACCTGACTTGCAACATGTAGCCTGTTGGGGAACGGGTGGCACCACAGGGTAGCTTCCATGAATTTAGTTAATTAAAGTGAGTAGGATCATATTGTTGCCACATTTTTAATGTAATTTCATGTCATATTTTCTGCATAGAATTGGAACAAATAGATGAAATGAGAAGCAATACAGTAATCCTTGTCTTACGACAATGATTGAACTCAAAGTGAGTTTTGCTCCATTTCCCGATTTTTCTTGCCAAAGTTGTTTAAGGGAATCACTGCAGTTGATAAGTTAGTATAACCTGGTTGTTTAGTGAATCAGGCTTACCCATTGACTTAGTTTGTCAAAAGGTCGCAAAAGGGGATCATGTGACCCCCAGGAGAGAGCAAGCATCATAAGTATGAACCAGTTGCCAAACATCTGAGTTTTGATCACATGATCATGGGGATGCTACAAAGGTCATAAGTGTGAAAAATGATCATAAGTCACTTGTTTCAGTGCTGTTATAACTGAACAAATGACCTGTTGTAAGTTAAGGACTGTATTTAACAATATGGAGAGATTAAAATGTGTACAAATAGTAATCATAATATATTAAATGTATATGCCTCCTAACTCTCAGTAACTCTGGGCAGTTGGTTATATGTTGAGAAGCCCTGAGAAGATATGTTGGCCCTCTTTGACTCCAATTCATTTTTATTGAGTCAGGAACTTGCATTAGATGCTCTTGTAAAGTGGTGTGTCCTGAAAGTAGCACAAAGGTGTGTTGCAGTGCAGGTTCTTTCTAGCCAGCAAACATGAGATTTCTCTCTCTCTGTTCCTGAGAGAAAAAAATAATTGATTGTCAAGACCAGAAAGGAAGGCAGGCTTCTGCAAATGGGGAAGTCCTTCCCCCTGCAGCTCTTACAAGCAATTCCTTCTCCCCTGAAGTAATTTGTGCTGCAGGATTGATGCTTGTACAGCATTTCATTCCAGCAAAGGCCATCTGGAATTCTCATTGCTTTCTATTGGGGAACATCTCTTGACATTTTCTATATTTTGTCTTTTAACTTCCTTCCATCATGAAACTCAAGTGTCATGGGATAGTTTTGGCTTGAATGAAGGAATGCAGTTGAAACTTCATCTAGATGAGAACTGTGCATTGTGGGTGAGAATAATCTGTTAATCTGATTGGAAATGCACAGCCTGAGTGATTTTCATTCTCCCTGAATGCTTCTGTTGATCTCCCAGCATTACAGCTGCTGAAAGTTCAAAAATACCTGGAGGGAATGTGTTGCATAACCATGCCCTTAAGACTGAGCAATTGGGTTGAGATGTTGTCATGGAATGTGGCATTTGGTTAAACCGCAATTGTTTCAGTGGTTGGGTGTATCATTTAACACTGTTGGCTTGTTTACCAACTGATTTAAAGGGAAACTGATTTTTCCTCCCTTAAACAGGATCTGATTACCATGCATGCTTTATTGGGGCTGATATTGCAGAAGGCTTAGAAACGACATCTGCAGCTCAAACACTTGTGGGAGCTAGATGTTTTGATCATGTAACATTTTCTCAGACCTGTTATGTTGGCTCCTTATTTATTTATTTCCAGGTTGTGAAGTATATGTGAAGGCATTAAAGAGGGCCATGTGATCGCACATTTGCCTTTATAATCCAAGCCTGCTTATGGTCGAAGATTAGTTTCTGAGCGTGGAGATTCTCAGCCATCCAGGTCATGGTTGTCCCAAAGGTACTTTTTCAAAAGGCAACTGGACTTTCTTTGTTTTTTCTTGAAGACGTTTCGCTTCTCATCCAAGAAGCTTCTTCAATTTTGAACTGAAAAACCTTCTTAGATGAGAAGTGAAAAATCTTCAAGGAAAAACAAAGTCCAGTTGCCTTTGAAAATTCACCTTTGGGATCCGTTTCTAAGGTTCTACTGTCTAGCCCATCACAGATACAGCCTTCTCACCAGTGTCCCCAACTCTTTTGAATTGTCTCCCCCATAACAAAGTTTCCAATTTTTCTTTCCCAACTCCTTTCTTTGAGCTTGTAGTTGGCTAATTACACCATATCAGTATTTCTCAACCTTAACCACTTTATATGGCTTTTATTTCCCCAAATACCTCAGCAAGCAATGTTGTGACTGGGGCATTGTGGGCATTCTGGGAATTGAACTGCATATATCTTTAAATGGCCACAGTTGAGAAACACTGCACTATAAAAATATTTAAATAAGATGTGTGTTGCAATTGTCTTTCTTGTTCTGCTGATCCCTTAGGCGTTTAATTTTGTGGTTTGATTTTTATGTTTAAAAGTGGTCTGCTTTTAAGGGGTTTTGCTCTGAAAGATGTTAAAAATAACAACATAAAAATAATAATAATAAATATGCAGGTATTTCCCATCCGCCCTGGATGCTTAACATCAACGGGACATTTGACTCATATATTTGGAATCTAAGTCCTGTCTCAAGAGAAAAACTATATTTCTCTTTAAAACTCTTTCTGAGATAAATTAATCAAGTCCAGTTTATCTTCTCAAAGGGTTTACTTCCTTCCCTTGTCCAAGTAGGCCACCGTCATTAAGTTCAACCCCAGAGATAGTTCCAGTTTCTCATGCCAAACCACACCTCACTCTGCAGAGGTTCATGGTGTTTATGGGCGTTTAGCCATTAAAAGAGTCTTGGAAAGTGTTTCTCAGTCTTGGCAAGTTTAACATAGGTAGATTTGGCTTTCTGAGACTTGAAATCTACCTATCTTTAAAGTTGCCAAGGTTGAGAATCACTATTCTTGGATAAAAACATTCTGAATGGAGAAAAGACAAGCTCTCGACCTTTCCACAGCAGCCTCTTCCTCCATCAGTAGTTTTCAGCTTATGTTGCATTTATTTATCTCATTATGTTTGTTTCTAATGCATTCGTGTCAGTAAGGCACTTACAGCAGTTTTGGTCCATGGGGAAAAATAAATAGTCCATAAGTGGATAAATCTACATGAAGGCCACCAAAATGACTTTGAAGTATGTGCCTTTTTCCGCAGGTCCCTGGAACTTTCTGTCAGCCAAGAGGTGATTTAAAGCAGGGGTCTCCAACCTTGGCCACTTTAAGCCTGACAGACTTCAACTCCCAAATTCCCTTGGAGACCTCTGATTTAAGGGGGTGGGGGAGGATGAGGCAGAAGAAAGAAAAAGCTGGGTACAGGTAGTCCTTAACTTACAACCAGTCACTTAGTGGCTATTTTAATTTAAAATGGACCTACCTGGGTAGTACAGGTAGTCCTTGACTTACAACAGTTCATTTAGTTATTGTTCAAAGTTACAACAGCACTAAAAAAATGTGACTTGCGACCATTTTTACACATGGCCTTTTGTAGCATGCCCTCAGGATCACATGATCAAAATTCAGATGCTTGGCAACTGGTTCCTACTTATGACCGCTGCTGTATCCCAAGATCCCGTGGTCCTCTTTTACAACCTCCTGACAAGCAAAACCCATGGGGAAGCCAGATTCACTTAACAATGGTGGTAAGGAAGATCATAAGTTGGGGGCGAAGCTCCCTTAACGGATGTCTCGCAACAGCAGAAATCTTGGGCTCAATTTGTGGTCATAAGTCGGGGGATTACCTGTACTTGTAATCTGGGCTCAGAATTCTGGCGGTCGGGCCCACCTGCAGCCCTCGTGGTCACTACACTTCGGTAATCAGGCCACATTTGTGTATCCCAAGGTCACACGAACTCAGTTTGTGAAAGTTTTGCCAAAAGCCAGTATTTGCTGTACTTCCAGTTATCGGCAAAACTAGCCCATCGCAAACCATGGTGTTGCTTGATTGTGGCGGTTGCTTAACAGCCACCATAAAGAAGATACTAAAATCGGGTCAGTCATATGATGGGTAGGCTCTGTTACTGTCATAATTTGAGGACTACCTGAATATTAGATGAAAACTTTTTAAAAATCAGAGCAGTTCAACAGCTGAACCTCAGACCGGGAGGGGGAGGTAGGTTCTCTTCACTTGAAGTGAATTCTGGGAGTTGAAGTCCACAGAGGCTTCCTGGACTCCCCAAAGCAGGGGTCTGCAACCTTGGCCACTTGAAGACTTGTGGACTTCAACTCCAGAGCAAAGCAGGCTGAGGAATTCTGGGAGTTGAAGTCCACAAGTCTTCAAGTGGCCAAGGTTGCAGACCCCTGCCCTCAAAGTCTCCTTCCAATTTTCTGATTCTGTATTCTGAAATGAACAGCATCTAAACACCAGCTGTGTCTTCAGGTCCCCCTTCTCTGTCTTTGAACCAATCACTTCAAGGCTTGAATATCCTAATCTTAATTTTTGTATTTTCCTGCTTCTTCCCCTCTCCTCCTTTAAAAAAAAAAAATCATTTGAGGCATTCTAGAGATCTTAGAAGGCTGCTGGGGGGAACACTTTGGTCTTGGTAAAGATACAGGTAGTCCTTGACTTAGAAAAGTTCATTTAGTGACTCTTCAAAGTTACAACGGCACTGAGAAGAGTGACTAGTGACTGTTTTTTCACCCGACCATTGCAGCATCTCCTTGGTCACGTGATCAAAATTCAGAGGCCTGGCAACTGGCTCACACTTATGACGGTTGCAGTGTCCTGACCCCTTTTGCGACATGCTGACAAGCAAAATCAATGGGGAAGCCAGATTCAATTAACAATCATGTGACTAAGCTGAACAACTGCAGTGATTTACTTAAATGACTGTGGCAAGAAATGACTGTAAAACTGGGCAAAACTCATTTAACAAAGGTTTCACTTAGCAACAGCAATTTTGGGCTGAATTGCGGTCATAACTCGAGGACTGCCTATATTGTACCATCTGGCTGAAGATTTTACATGAGAGCAAAGCTCTTTTTGGAATAGAAAATTCAGAGGTTGAACTGGAAAAGTGTAGGAACCGTCCCATTTTGTGTCACTAAGGGTCTGTCCTTGAGACTTCTTTGCAGTTGAGAAGGAGTCCACCTGCAAGCTATAATATATAATTTTGGTCTCGGCCCTTTACTGTTCCTGCACATCCACTGTAAGCATCCCTGTAATCATCTTACCCAAGCAGTAAATAAAAATCTGTCCCAGCGAAGCTAAGTGGGAATTTTAAGAATTGCCATCCCAGAACCCTCCGAGGGGAGCTTGACAAAGGCTTACCTTAGAAAGCCTCTTCCAAACTGCTCTGTTCTTCCAGCTCTTTCTCCAGCTCTGGAAGGGGATCTTTTTTATAGCTGGTATTTCTTTCCCTGCAGATCCAATTCATGATGATAAATCACCAAGTTGTGTATGTTTTCTTGTAATCCTTCTCTTGCGTCTACGAAATGTAGGTTTTTGTTGGAGCACATTGAGATCAAGTATCTATAGAATATAGAAGGAGATTCTAAGGCAGAGATCTCCAAACTTGGCCACTTTAAGACTTGTGGACTTCAACTCCCAGAATTCCTTAGCCAGCTTCGCTTTGGGAGTTGAAGTCCGCAGGTCTTAAAGTGGCCAAGTTTGGAGACCCCTGATCTACACCAAGAGGGCCAATTAACCTTTGGATGACATGGGCAGGAAGGGGTTGACTAGTTAGAGTTGGAATTTAGCCATGTTTCTGAACTGTTCACTGATCTTTGCTTTGCCAGTATGCCGGAGATGTTTTTCCAAGGAACAGCGTGAAGAATAGCCTACCCTGGAAAGGAGCAAGTTTACATCACAGATCTTGGATTAATTGAGTTGGAAGGGACCTTGTAGGCCATCAGAGACACACAACAGACCACCTCCACTCTGCATGGCTGCATTATTTTATAGGCATTTCTAGAAATATATTTGCCCAGCCTTAGCCACTTTTAAGTTGTGTGGACTTCAATTCCCAGAAGACCCCAGTCAGCATTGAAGTCCACAGGAAGCAAGAGAAGAAAGCTGTGTATGTCCGCCATCTCGATTTATGTGCAAAAATAATAAAGGCAGGATAAAATACATAAATAAAACACTGGTCGAGAGTAAAAATTCATCCAAAATTATTTTACAATTTATTATTGTATATTTCCATATGTTTTTCAGAAGCAATCTTTCCAGTGAAAGGTATCAATCCACTTTGCTTTAATTTGTGATTTCCTTGGTTTTGGCTTGTCAGAATGCCAGAGTGTTGTGGTTGGATTAAAACAGTTATTAAATAGTCACTCATTCTTCTTTTCAAGCCATTAGATGACTTATTCCAGAACTTTGACCTTTTTTCATATTCATTGCCAAAATAAACCCACATCCAGTTGCAGCTGAACATTTCTTAGAATTGTTATTTTTACTTGAAGGGAATAATTCTGTGTTTGAGATTTGGGTGCACAAAAAGGAGGACACAAATGCCATGGCTGACACTCCCACAGAACTCTATAAGCTACTTCAAAATTTACAGAAGGAGCAAAGTAGTAAATAAAATTCAAATCTTAACCCAAGCTGAAGTTTCTCGTTTTAATCCTGTCTCTATTCCTCCTCATCTTATGTGCAAGGCCCCCGGGAATCACTCAGGCTCTGTCCAGATCTCTGCCCAAATAATATTTTGTACTTCTGATTTACAGGATTTTATGGAAGTTCTGACTTGGTGGTGGAATGCAAAATACTGCACTGCCAGAACTTGTTTGCTTGTAAAATGCTCTATGCATTTTACACGTGTCGTGCAGAACAGAAATTCTGTTCTTTCCAGCTTTGTGTTTGTTATCTCAGAGAGCACACTTTGCACATTGTGGTGGTTCCACTAGTTTTATGGTCAAGCAGTGTCTCAACCTTGGCAAGTTTAAGTGGTATAGATTTTGACTCTTAGAATTTTGGGAGTTGAAGTCCATGTGTCTTAAAAGTTGCCATGGGTGAGAAACACGGCACTGGAGTGTCTAGTGATAAAGCAGTGGAGTAATTTCTTCAGTGGTGTTCAAGTAAGCATTTGGGATTTCAATACTCACTTCAGTGAAATTGGTGTTAAGCCATCATTTTTCAAGCTCAGTAGTGTGCATGTAAGAATATTGTTTGCGTCTGTCCTAAAATAAGAAGTACATCGTCAACTGTCAAGTTCTGTCGGTAACCCTTTGATTATATCCTGGGTGTGTGCTAGACTGTTTGTTAGTTTTTGTTTTCTAATCTTCCCTCCTACCTCATAACCTTCCTTACATGCTTCAGTGATTTTGTTGCTCCCTTTGTGGTAATACTTAGTGCTTCTTAATTGGCAGGAGTCTCCAGCAAGCAAATGAATGCATTTGGGTGACAATCAGTTAACAGGGATGAATCAGGTGTGAGGTGTTTCTTGACAAAGTGATGCTTCAGCATCCCTTCATGGGTACCATCTGTTATGTAATGTTTTTCATGATTTCATGTTTTTCTAAGTTTGACATGTTGCTTTAATACAGGTAGTCCTTGAATTACAACAGTTTATTTGGTGACTGTTTGACATTACAAACACCCTGAAAAAAGTGACTTCTTCTTACCATATTTCACATGCAACTGTTGCAGCATCCCCAGGATCACGTGATCAAAATCCAAATGCTTAACAACAGATTCACATTTATGACGGTTGCAGAATCCCAAGGCCATTCTATCCCTTTTTGTAACCTTCTGACAAGCAAAGTCCATGAGGAGGAAGCCAGATTCACTTAACATTTGTGTTACTAACATAATCTTTGGAGTGATTCACTTAATAATTGAATCAAGAAAGGTCATAAAATGGAACAAAACTCACCTAGCTGTTTCGCTTAGCAAAAGAAATATTGGGGTCAATTGTGGTCATAAGTCGAAAACTACCTGGATTAAGACAGTTATTTGTAATGCACACATCCTGATCTCAAATTGTTAATTGAACTGATTGGAAGCTAAGTTTGCAGAAATTTTAATTTTTCTGACTTTCAGTGAAATGGGTTGCTGCCCAGCAAGGGGGCCCTTCCTGCCTGTGTGAGTCCATCCCTATGGCAGAAGTAGATGGAGGGGTTTGCATCTTCTCTGGGCAGCTTCTGCCATAAGTCATTATGACCAGACAAGGGTTGGAAGCAAAGCTTTTCAAAGCGGAGCTCTTTGCATTGTTGTTCAGCTCATCCTGCCTTCTTCCCAAGCATGACAAACCACACTGCAGTGGGTGAGCTTGGCCAAGGCATTAGTCAGCGTCTCATCTCATTGCAAATACAGCTGGAGGTAGCATGCTAAGTAGCTGAGCCAAGGTTTATTGCAGCAGATGCAGGCAAAGTGCTGCAAGTGATCATGCTTCATATACAATGGAGATCCCCAAACCTTTCGGCACCAAGGATCAGTTTCCTGGAAGACAATTTTTACATGGACCTGGGTAGGTGGTGGTTTCGGTTTCACTTGCTTGCCCGCGGCTCACCTCCAGCTGCACGGCCCAGTTCCTAACAGGTCACAGACCGGTGTCAGCCCATGGCCCCAGGGATTGGGGACCTCCGATATAAAACATGGGTGCCCACTTTTTTGGCTTGCCTGGGCCTCTCACTTAGTGAAGAGGAATTGTCTCCAGCTGCATATAAAATATATAGTTATTGTAGCAATAGTACTTAGCAATTGGACTTATATCCTGCTTCACAGTGCTTTCCGACTCTCTCTAAGCAGTTTACAGAGTCAGCCTCTTGCCCCCAACAATCTGGATCCCCATTTTACCCACCTTGGAAGGATGGAAGCAAAGCTGGCTAAGGAATTCTGGGAGTTGAAGTCCACAAGTCTAAAAGTGGCCAAGGTTTGAGACCCCTGCTCTAAAGGTCTTCTAATAGTCTCCCTCCATTCCCCCTTGCTGTTCCCACTGTTCCTTTCCCTGTATCCTCTTTTCCATGTGTGCCTTGGGGTTTAATTCCTTAAACCTCACCCCCCCAACCAAGATTACAGATATATCGCACACAGTTTGCTTAAAAGTATTTACCCCTTCCTGATTCGGTGTCTCTCTTTCCAGTTTGTACTTACTAAACAGCCTTCCAGATAGGGAACCTCCAGCCTGCTGCTAATGTGGTCAAGACTAATCATTGTTCTTGCAGCTGCTTGGTGCCAACATAATGGTAAGCTGTGAGACTGGAGGGTGTCAGGACTAGATCAGATAAAAGAGATTTCTTACATCTTCATTTGCAAAAGCTTTGTGGAAATGTGTCAGTTTATCAAACGTGTTAAGCATATTCTACTTTTCATTTTTTTTTTGTTCAAGTGGTTATCTGGCATAAATCCTGATGCAAAAGATTTTCAAAGAAAGAAGACTGAGCAATTTTGGAGTGGAGAGGGTGGGATTTATCGCCCTTGATTTACAATTTTAATAACGCTTGCAGATAAATGGGCAATTGTGCCTTTAAAAATAATAATACACGTGTTTCATTTTGATATAATACCTGCCAGACCAGTTTTATAATTAAAACAATATAAAACAGTTTACACTGTAAGTCTTCAAACTATCCCCTCAAATAAACAGAATTAGCTGCAGCCCAGCAGCAGAATTTGCAGGAACATCGCGACAGCAATAATGTGCATAGCCATTTTAAGCCGCAGCTGCATATTGATCTGGGTTTAGGAAAAGAATTTGTATAGGTGTACTGAGAACTGCACAAAATACTTTGCACCACTACATTCTGGACCAGCTGCAACTTCTGAATGCTCTTCAAGAGCAACCGCATATAAAATACATTATAGTAATCCATGAGTAACTGTCACAATTGTCTGCTCAAGACAAACGGCACAGAGGTCTTCCTAGCCATGGCTGCCACCATTCATGAGTCCAGGAGGCTCCCATGTTGCCCACCAACTCTGACTATGAAAGAACTAAAGATGGAACATCTCTGGATCTGTGAAGGCCTTAAGATCCACAGCTATCTTATCATGCCAGGGTTGGAGCAAAGCCTGTTCTCCTCCACCCAAACTCCACAGCCTCCAGGTGGTGGAAGGAATAAAGAAAGGAAGAAAGAAAACCTTGATAACATTGCTTGGTTTTCCAGGAGAGAGAGATACAACTGAGTATCGTCAGCAGGTTGATGATACTTGACCTCAACCCAATAGAATACTTCACCTAGCAGCTTCATTTAGAACAGAGATCTCCAAACTTGGAGACTTTAAGACTTGTGGACTTCAACTCCCAGAATTATCCAGGCAGCATAGCTTGTGGACTTCAATTCCCAGAATTGTGGGAATTGAACTCCACAAATCTTAAAGTCTCCAAGTTTGGGGGCCCCTGATGTAGAGGTTGAATAGGAGTGGAGCGAAAGTAGAGCCCTGAGGCAACCTATAAAGCAGGGCCTTCAGTTCATTTCTCTCCTGGAAGAAATGGAAATGACTGGAACCGATTCGATAGAAAAGGAGAAGCATCAAAGCACCTCCAAGCCAGCTGGAACGGATTCCATGACCAATGGTATCAAAGGCTGCTTAGATATTAAGGAGGGCCAGGATGATGCGCTTACACGCTCATCTCAAACTTGCCACAGGTCATCAACCAATGCAGTCAAAACCATCTCAATATTACGCCTAAGCCTGACTGGAAGGGGTCCTAATAATCTGCTTTCAGAACTTTCTGGAGCTCATAGGCCAGTTATCTGTGGCCTGACAAAAGCTGTCCAGAGGGGTTGAATCAAGCAAGGGTCTCTTATGAAGGAGCTGGGAAGCCATTTCTCTCAAGGCAGGTGAAACCCACCTTTTTTTTTTTTTTTTTTTNTTTTTTTTTTTTTTTTTTTTGCACCACCCAAAGGTGTTTTTTTTTTCCAAAAGTCAATTGGACTTCCTTGGTTTTTCTCTTTGAAAATGCTTTGCTTCTCATCCAAGTAGCTTCTTCAGTTCTGGAACTTCTTGGATGAGGAGCAAAATGTTTTCAAAGAAAAAAACCCCAATAAGCCCAGTTGCCTTTCAGACGAAGCACCTTTGGGACAACCATGACCTGAACAATTGAGAATCTCCATGGACATCAAGCATTTGCATCTCATGGACCCAGACACCCATCATCCCTTGGGAAACTTTAATCGATCAGGAGGGAGAGGCGTCTAACACCCAAGTGGCCAAACTTGGAGCACTGAAGATTCTGCTCACTTCATTCATAATTATCTCACGGGGACTCTTCGACTCACCAGAGGTTTCTGTGAATGGAAGGAATAGATTCTGGTAGAGAGATTTGCTGATTTTGCTTGGCCTCTAGAGATTTTTTTTTGCCAAAATTATCCAATGAGTTGATGAGCCCTATTTAGGTTATGAATATTATG
The DNA here is from genome assembly GCA_004320025.1 of Laticauda laticaudata. Lineage (NCBI taxonomy): Eukaryota > Metazoa > Chordata > Lepidosauria > Squamata > Elapidae > Laticauda > Laticauda laticaudata. The sequence continues at coordinate 12,548 of BHFT01041283.1, forward strand.
TTCGCCTAATGTATCTACTCTTCCATTTATTCTATTCTGCTCTTTTAATCAACATGTTTTAAAAATGTTCTCCAGGATTATTTTTACAAAAATATTTCAGGCGTTAAAATGGAACTTTAGTGCATCAAAGTTATTACTATACATTAAGCTTTATGTGCAACACCTGGAATGGTATTTTGGGGAAAAAAGATTAAAAATCAAGGCTTGTACAGTCCCTAACTGGCATGCAAATAGATGATGTGTCTTAAACATCTTTACTGGGAAACTTTGTAAGGCAATAAATCTGTTCTTATTTTGTCCATGAATGCATTTCATTGCCCAATAAAAGAACAGTTGCAACAAACAGGCTATGCAAGATGGAGGAATTCAATATGTTTTCCACAAATCAAACATAAAAACTTTATATTTGCTTTAAGTAGCGAGTTGTATTACAATATTGTAATAAAATATTGGAGTAAGAAATGAGAGAACATATCTGCCCAATTTAATTGTTTACCCATAAAAAGATCCTACTGTACTGGCAAAGAAGATTCCAGTTTAGACTTTTCTGATGATCCATATGAAGTATCTGTCTTAAATCCACTCCTTTGGACCGTCAACACAAATATAGTCAAATAAACTGGTATCACACATTCTTCCATGGCTGGAGGGGCATTGCTGTTTGTTTTATTAACAGGCTTGTAGTCTTGGGCTGAAGTTTTGTGTTCTCGTGGCCCCAAGGGACCGTAGTTGAGGTTCTTCCAAAAGGGGTGAGGGATGGTCATCGGGAAGCAGGAGAAAGTAGTTGTTTGTCTCAAGGGTAAGGAAGGAGGGAGGCTCAGGAAATCAGCTCAACCGGAAGAAAGAATGGGGTTACCAGGAAGACAAATGTTGACTACCAAGGCTTCCCAGTGTTTGGAGACTGCTAATTCTGGCAGAGGAGACTGGACACGTTGGAAGATCTCAGACAAAATAGGAGAGGTAAATTATTGTGGTAAAATAGCTAGTCTTTCCTTCAGGTAAATATTTATTTGCACCCCGGTCATTATGTTTCTCATGTTACTATAAGCAATTCTTTGCCACTGTAGAATTTGCATCAAACGTTCAGGGGACACTTTTGCCAAATGGGACTTCATGCTAGCATAGCATTGAGAGCCGTGTGGCGCGTTGGTTAGAATGCAGCATTGCAGGCTGACCCTGCTCACTGTCAGGAGTTCAATCCTGATGGGCTCCAGGTTGACTCAGCCTTCCAGCCTTCCGAGGTCAATAAAACGAGGAGCCAGATTGTTGGGGACAATGTGCTGACCCTGCAAACTGCTTAGAGAGGGCTGGAAAGCCCTATGAAGCTGTCTAGAAGTCTAAGGGCTATTGCTGTTGCTATTGCCAGGTGGCTCCTTGGCAGCCTTTCAATAGAATACTTTATAGGTGTCTCTTTGTCTTTTCAGCAGCCTTTTTCTTCTGAACTGGACGGAAAGAAACTTGTTTTGTTGAAGGAAGCATAAATAAAGGAGGTGACACAATTGAAGTTCACACACCTCAATTTTTGTATCTATCTGTTTCCCTGTCTTAACAATTCTACTTCACCATCGGCTACTATACACTTTGGGCCCCAGGTGTTCTAAAGCCCATGTCCCACTGCACCAACGGATGCAAAGAGGATGTAAAACGTTAAAAAAAGCTTGCCATCCGTTGTGTACTCACTGCA
>BHFT01041284.1:0-11163 GCA_004320025.1 Laticauda laticaudata
ATTGGCCCAAAGTCACCAGCTGCCTTTCATGCCTAAGGCGGGACTAGAACTCCCCGTCTCCTGGTGATTGGCCCAAAGCCAGCCAGCCAGCTTCATTCAATGCTGGCTAGGGAATTCTGGGAACTGAAGTCCACCCATCTTAGGCTGACGAACGCATCTCTGCACATCCCTTCTGTGTGTTGCAGGAAGTCTTTCATCGACTTTATCTGATTTATACCGTTGGTTATTCCATCTCGCTGGGATCGCTGACAATCGCGGTTATGATCTTAGCATATTTCCGGTAAGTTGGCGCCATGGCTAGTATATCCCCTTTTTTCTGTGAGGTTTGCTAAGGAGGTCAAAAAAGTCAAAATGGCAGCTACAGCAATGCCAATTCCCCAGCCCTTGTGAAGGTCCATCCATCCCATCACATGTCCAAGCAAAGGGGCAAGGCTTCCATTGCATTGTATTTACAACCATAGATTCCTAGAAACATCAAGGTTGGAAGGGACTTGGAGGTCATCTAGTCCAACCCTTTGCCCAAGGCGGAGATCTTATACCATCTCAATCAAATGAATGTCCAATCTTTTCTTGAAAAGCTCCTTGCCATCTTGACTTATTTGACCCACATACAGGCCAACATTGGCTTTTAAACAACTTTTTAGCTGCCTTAAATGGTTTAAATTGGTTTTATGGGGCTCTTAAGCCATTATTTTGTATTTCATGAAATGAAAGCATGTTTGTAGCAATTGCAGCATAGAAAATCCTTATTTTTTTGCTTGTTTCCAGTCTATTCATGCACCGTGTCCTTCATCTTATTTATTTCTATAGGTTTCTAACTTTATACAAGCTGCCATCTCATAAGACAAGTAAATTTTGTCCTTTCTTCTTTCTTCTGTTTTGTTTTGTTATATTTTTCTATTCTAATCTATTCTACTCTATTCTATTCTATTCTGTTCTACCTATATCCTACCCTATCCTCTTATTTCATTATATTTTATTTTATTTTTATACTGTATTTTTATTTTATTTCATTATTTTGTTTTATTATTTTTTTTTTCATGGAAAAGAATTCCTTATATACAAGTAGCCCTTGACTTAACAATCACAACTGAGCCTAAAATTTCTGTTAAGTGGTATCTTGCCACCGTAGTTAAGTGAATCCCTGCAGGTGTTAAGTTAGCCCATTCACTTTGCAAGTCAGAAGGTCACAAAAAGGGATCACGTGACTACTAACCCCCTCCCCCAGGACACTGCGACCGTCATAAATAGGAGTCTGTTGCTATATGTCACATGACCTCGGGGATCCTGAAACAGTCATAAGTGTGAAAAATGGTCCTAAGTCCCTTTTTTTTCCAGAGCCGTTGTAGCATCAAACGGTTGTTAAACGAACCACCATGTTCCAAGGATATATCCATGGTTAATTTTAATTTTTATGGCTAATTTATTCTTTATTTACTGATTAAATTTAGAAGCTACCCCTCTTGCCATCAAGTAACTTAGATTGGCTTGTGTTTGAGTATGCTTCCGCCAAATTCAAGTCACTGGTTCGAATCCCCACTCCCAGTGTGTGTATGTGTGTGTGTCTGTGTGTTAGTCTGTGTGTCATGCAAGGGATTCGTTCGTTTGCGAATGAATCCCTTGCAAAGATTTATCAGAGTCCTGAAGTTTCACATTTTTATCTTGTTCCAGACGTTTGCACTGTACCCGGAACTACATCCACATGCATTTATTTGTCTCCTTCATTCTCCGGGCGATCAGCATCTTTGTGAAGGATGCTATCCTGTATTCCGGCTCTGCCCTGGAGGAGATGGAGATAATCCAAGAGGATGAGTTCAGATCCATGACCGAACCTACCCCAACGGATAACTCGACCCTGGTTAGCATCTCCCACTTGTCAAGCATCCTTCATGTCCCAGTAAAGGAAGGACCGAAGACTTCCTTGATTGATTTGATATTTTTATTCTGCTTTTATTACTTTATCAATAACTTGTGAGCTTGCCTATTAGGCCTTCCTCCCCCTCCCATTTTCCCCCTAGCAATAACCTTGCAAGGTTGGGACAAGAGACTGAAAAAGGGACTGGTCCAAAGTCACCTAGCCGGCTTTCATGCCTAAGGCGAGACTAGAGCTCACCGTTTCCTGATGATTGGCACACCCAACCAGCTTTTCTGCCTAAAGTGGGACTGGAACTCACTAATTTCTGGTGATTGGCCCAAAGTCACTCAGCAGCCTTTCATGCCTCAGGCGGGACTAGAACTCACCAACTCCCACTTTAAACAACCTGCCAAACGTCAAATCTGGTCCATCTATGATGCCTACAGGAGGACTTATCAATATTGTCAATTAATCCCCAATTCTCTCCCTTCCTCTCTTTCTCTCCCTCCCTTTCTCTCCCTCTCTCTGTCTTTTTCTATTTCTCTCCCTCTCTCTTTCTCTCCCCCTCTCTGTCTCTTAGTACTCCTCTCCTTACCCTCCCCAGGTGGGCTGCAAATTAGTCGTGACTCTCTTCCTCTACTTCCTGGCCACCAGTTACTACTGGATCTTGGTGGAAGGCCTCTACCTTCACAGCCTCATATTCATGGCCTTCTTCTCGGAGAAGAAATACCTCTGCGGATTCACGATGTTCGGTTGGGGTGAGTTGGTCTTTCCCTCAAGGCTTCCTCCAGAGACTGGAGGGTCTCATGAGCTTCCAGAAGTTGGCCTCTTGGCCATGAGAGGTCTACAAACATCTCCCACTGCTCATCCTTTGGTGTTTTTGGATAAAAATAAAGAAGGAGAGATGAGGTGAGGTCGAAAGATGGTTCCAAAATGCGATGACTAGAACATCCACTTGGAAACCCCTATAGATGGTGGAAGGGTGGGGTTTATGGAAATTGTGATTATAGCTCTGCTGGCTGAGGAATTCTGGGAATTGAAGTCTACAAGTCTTAAAGTGGCCAAGGTTGGAGACCCCTGGATTAAATCATAATTTAAATAAGATCCTTCCTTCTGGAGAAGATCCACCTACGTGCTGGATAAGAGTCAACACCAACTAGATGGACCTAATCAACCCATTAAAGATCTTTAGACGTTATTGACAAATATTGACTTTGAAGTTGAATCAAATAGTTCCTGAATTTCTCCTGAACATTTTTGTGGAATTTAGAAGGAGGGAGAATGAGCTCCTAGTGACTTGAGCTATCTTCTTGACTTGAGATATGTCCCAGAGATGTTTAAAGTGATGCACAGGTGGAACAACAGAAGATCTCTCTTCCATCAGCTTCCACATCGTTGGTCACAGTTGATCGTGGAACCATGCGGCTCTCCTAGAGGCTCTCTGGGCTTGGTTGTTTTCCTGCAGACATTTCATGACCCAACTAGGTAATTCTATCAGTGCTAATGAGAGGAGGTTCTAGCTTTCAGCTCTGTTCATGTTACCTAGCTGGGTCATGAAGCATGTGCAAGAAAACTACCCTGCTCAGAGAGCCCCAAGGACTGTGGGGTCCTCTTCCTCTTCCTCCTCCTCCTCCTCTCTGTAAACCCTACTGCCTTCTACAATGAAGATGTTACTTCGTTGGGTCATCTGCAAAAATATCAACAAACTCGGAGAGCAGCAAGGACCCCACAGTTCAATCCCAAACTATAAATATTCTCTTCTAGTTTAGCATTTATCATCTCGAGGGACATGGCTAGTTAGATGTTTCTTCAACTGAAGACTGGTGACTACTAATCAGAGGTTGGCTTTTTGTCTAGAGGGCAAATTTCAGAGTTTTCCTATTTCTTGGGGAATTACAGATGGCATGTCAAAAGTCAACTTTTTCTAAAGATCGGCCTGCTCCTGTTCTTCTCCACATTTTTAAAAAATATGCATCCAGATAAATCAATCACCCTTTTTTCTCTAGACTTTTCACTTTTACACTAGGGATAAATGGGTCCCCCTTAGAGTTGTTCAGCTAGCGTTGTCCCAAAATACCTTAAACATCCCTCCAATGTGGCTCAGAAGGCTCCAGAAGCCACTTGGGTGGAAATGATCTTAGTCTATTTGACCTGGAAAGATCTGACTTCATGGTTCACGTGGCTTTGGAGCTCCCAGACCTGACCTTGAGTTTCTCTATCTTAAATCTTTCAATAAGATATTCTACAGGAGGTCAGGAGGACCTTTTTAAGGCCCCACAAAGGACTCCCAAGTCCCTCAGAACATATCTGTGGAACCTCCTCAACTCCCTAGACAGGAGAAATGTCTCCATCAAACTTTCTTCTTCTTCTTCTTCTTCTTCTTCTTCTTCTTCTTCTTCTTCTTCTTCTTCTTCTTCTTCTTCTTCTTCTTCTTCTTCTTCTTCTTCTTCTTCTTCTTCTTCTTCTTCTTCTTCTTCTCTCTTCTCTCTTCTCTCTTCTTCTTCTTCACCTCTTCTCTCTTCTTCTGCCCTGACATCAAGGTCAGGTCTTCGAGTTTACCCTGAGCACATTTGTCTGGACACAAGAACGGAAAGCTGCAATTTTAGCTGAAAGCAGGATGTGGGATGCAGTAGTGGGCAGATCATTAACCAAGGTCTGTTTTTTGCTTGCAGGCGTCAAGGAAAGAAACATTTAAGATCTCCAAAATAGCTCGGGCTGACCAAAGGGAAGGTGGACATTTTGTAGAAGCATGGAGGGGTGTGTGAGAGAGGGACATTTTAGAGAATTTGTGATACTGTCACTCTCAAATCCATGAAAAGTTTTACAAGAGAAACATGGAACTACCTAATCCAGGGGTCTCCAACCTTGGCCACTTTAAGACTTGTGGACTTCAACTTCCAGAGTTGCAGACCTCTGGGAGTTGAAGTCCACAAGCCTTAAAGTGGCCAAGGTTGGAGACCCCTGACCTAATCCATGAGGGCCATTCTCATTGGCTGAGCCTTTGGAATTAGGGCCTTCCTGAGTGGGCCACCAGGTTGACCTTGCTTCTAGGGGGCCACAAGTTCTCGTGAACTTTTGCTCCTCGACGTTTTCAGTTCAGGCTGATCCTCCACCATTCTCTTAGAAACATCTTAGTACATAATATTATTATAGGGTTGGTCACAGGACCAGCCAGATGTTGAGACTGGATTTGGCCTTCAGGTCCACCTCTGTCCTTCCAATGGACCTTGGAGATCCAGATGGGGTTGTGTGATGGGGTTAAAGGTCTCACCACAGGATTTAAGCTGTTCCTAGTCAAGCTGCCTTTTGCAATTGACTGGTGATGAAATTGTCAATGCCAGCAGTGCTCCATCCATCCAGATGTTGTTATTAAGGCTAGTTGCACAGCCAGCCAGGTGTTCAGACTGGATTTGGCCTTTCAGTCCACCTCTCGAGCCCTTGCCAAGGACATGATGATAAGCAGATATACTTGTTTGATGGATTGTCACAGAGTGTCAGCTGTTCCGAGTCAAACTGCCTTTGCAATTGAGCGATGGGGAAATTGTCAATGCGGGTAGTGTTCAAGGGATGCTCCCAATATTTTAGGATGGCATCCAAGGCACTATCACCATTGATCCTATCTTAGCTTCCTTTTGTGACTTTCTTCAGTTCTTTCTCTTCTCTTCTACTGTCTGTAGATACAGGTAGACTTCAGCTTATGACCCCAACTGAGCCAACATTTCCGTTGTTCAGCGAGACCTTTGTTAAGCGAGTTTAGCCCTGTTTTGTGACTTTTCTAGCCACAATTGTTAAGAGAATCACTGCAGTTACTCACACGGTTGTTAAGTGAATCTGGCTTCCACAATGGCTTTGCTGATCAAACGGCCACAAAAGGGGATCATGTAACTCTGGGAAGCTACACCTGTCATAAATATGAGTCAGTTGCCAATTGCCTGAATTTGGTCATGTGGTCATGGACATATTGCACCATTCATCAGTGCAAAAAATAGTCCTAAGTTCCCTTTTTCAGGGCCGTTATAATTTTGAATGGTCATTAAATGAACAGCTGTAAGTCAAGGACTACCTGTACTGTTGTGTCCACCACCAAGATTTTTTAAAAAAATTTCATCGCAGGAAATAATCACCATTGCAGGCAGTCCTCAACTTATGATCATATTTGACCCAAAATTTCCTTTGCCAAGTGAGAACAGTTGTTAAGTGAATTTTCCCCCCCCAATGGTTTGCCACCATTGTTAAGTGAACCCCTGCAGTTGTTAAGTAAGTAACCCAGTTGTTAAACAAACCCTACTTCCCCCATTGGCTTTGTTCGCAAAAGGGGATCACATGTGACTCCCCAGGACACGGCGACCATCATAAGTACGAGTCAATTGCCAAGCATCTGAATTTTGATTACATGATCACGGGGATGATGGAATGGTCGTTAAGTGTGAAAAATGGTCCTGGGTGCCTTTTTTCAGTGCCTCTGTAACTTCGGTCATTAAATGAACCGTTGTAAGTTGAGGACTATCTGTATTGTTATTNATTTTGATTACATGATCACGGGGATGATGGAATGGTCGTTTAGTGTGAAAAATGGTCCTGGGTGCCTTTTTTCAGTGCCTCTGTAACTTCGGTCACTAAATGAACCGTTGTAAGTTGAGGACTATCTGTATTGTTATTGCCCCTGAATGAACAATATCTCAGTCTTTATCGGTTGAGTGTTGATCCTTGTCATTCTGAAAATCCCAGTTCTGGTCTCTGACTCAACTCAACAACCAAAATAATTTACAAAGGAAACCCCAAATACCTTGATTGCGGTCATAAATTGAGGACTGCCCGTAAATCAAAGCTGTTAATTTCCTGGCAATAATTCGAGGTTGTGCGGTGTTGTTGCAGTTGTCGCTTGTGGCATTTTGGTTTTAGAGTCGCAGGCATGTTGCAATATGAATCCAGCAGGTTTAAGAAACCACCTGCAACGATTCCAGCATCGAAGTTCAGAAATTTCATGCAGTGCAACAATCCTGCCCAGATCACAGCCTGTCAGGTGTCATCCTTCTGTCATTTTCTTTGATTGACGGCTTGTTTTTCCTCCAAAAATTGAAAACGGGCACCCTTAGCCCTCACCATGTTCCTCCACATCCATGTCGCCCCCCCCCAATCCATCCCATGGGAATCATAAAGCCAAAATTCAGATTATGCCGCAGCTTGCCAAAGGAGTTCTTTTAAAAAAAAATAAAATGCAGGGCCAAACAAAAAGAGAAACTTTTGCGAAGAAAAAGCTGATTTTTTTTTTAAAAAAATGCCAAAATCCATTTTGGAAGGAGGAAATATTCCTTGAAACATTGACTCTGGACCTGGAACATCTGATCTGCATTAATAGACTTATCTACCATAAAGAAAAAGGGAAAAGACATTTTCTCCCTCAAAAAATTAACCAATTTTCTTTTATTATCTCATAAGCTGCTGTTTGTTACAGTCCAGCTTGCAACATGACTTTCAAAAAGTGGACACAGGCTGTAAATTACATTACTTTATGTGATAATAAAATAAATGAGGCTGTGGAGGTTTTTATTTTATTTATTTCTCTCTGCCAAAGGCTTAGGAAGTTGGCCCACAGGGGCTAAAAAAATCTTTCTGTCCATGCAGATAAAGGTTTATCCCAGAGATGGATGCCATATTGTCTAACTTCGGCAGCCAAATCAGAAGGTAGAAAAGGCTGGAAAAAAATGTGAGAAAAAGAAGATTTGGCTTTTTAAACTGGATTAAATCCAGCCATCGAATAGATTTGCAAATTAAATGTTTCGCTTTCTAGTCTTCCAGAAGAATGTTCGGCTATATGGTCTCTATTCACCAAATGGTCATCACCTGGTGACATACTTTCCACATTTATTGTTCTATCGCTATGCACCAAAAAGGGTTAAACAGAAGGCCGCTTATTTTGGGATTGTCTATTGCTAATAACCCGCAAATAATTTCCAAATGGGGTCTGTAAAATTCTGCCTTTTTCTTATGGAGCTGCAGAAAATCCTTTTTTTAAAAAAAATAGCAATAGCACTCGCAACAGCAATAGCATTTAGACTTATACACCACTTCATAAGTGCTTTCCAGCCCTCTCTAAGCGGGCTTCTTGCCCCCAACAATCTGGGTCTTTCTTTTACCCACCTCCGGAGGATGGGAAGCCGAATCAACCTTTAACCTGATGAGATTCGAACTGCCAAATAGCAGGCAGCCGGCAGCCAACAGAAACAGCCTGCAGTACCGCACTCTGACCACTGCACCACCGAGGCTCTTAGTAGTGAGCTTTCTGCTTTTTTAATCTTTTGCCTCTAGTGCAGATCTGTCTTTCTCCCTGCTTTAAAAAAAATCCATTTTGGCCAAGGTTTTGCCAATGTTTATTTATTAAACATAAATAAAGGAGGCTGTACTTGCTCTAATCTGAACTGAGGGACGGACGGGGGCAGGGAAGGTGGCCGAGATGCTGTGGACAACAGCAGCAGCCTAAACTGGAAATAACCCATGGAATGAGAAAGGCGGGAAAGAAAGAGAGGGGTGGGTGGAGGGAGGGAGAAAGGAAGGAGAGAAAGAGAAGAAGGAAGGAAGGGAAGAAGGAAAGAAAAAAGGAGAGAAGGACGCAGGAAAGGGGGAAGGAAGGAAAGAAGGAAAAAGGGGAGGGAAGGAAGGGAAAGAGGAAGGAAGAAGGAAAAAGGAGAGAAGTAGAGATAAAGGGAGAAGGAGAGAAGGAAAAAGGGGAGGGAAGGAAGGAAGACAGAAAGAAAAAAGGGAAGAAGGGCAGAGGAAAAGGGGAAGAAGAAGTAAAAAGGGGAAGGAAGGAAGGAAGGAAGGACAGAAAAAGGAGAGAAGGGCAGAGGAAAAGGAGGAGGGAGGAAGGAAGGAGATGGGAATGAGGAGAAGGAAGGAAGAAGAGAAAGAAGGAAAAAAGGGAAAGGGAGGGAGGGAGCTCCGCTTGTGTTTCGGACATCTCAAGAGAGCTAATGGTTCACCCTGATTGATTGACTGATGACCTACGTCAGGGCTGACTCTGAGTGACCACATAGGTAGCCCTGTCCACCTTCTCCCGGAAGGGCTGCCCTCATCCTGATCCTTCAGGTCTCCTAAAAACGCCGGCATCACCCCTTCCGCCTTCTACCGGTCCTCTCCTCCTCTTTCCTGCCACCGTTCTACCATCATGGACCCCTGCAAAGAGCTGGGCCTTCACATCAGGTCTCTGAAATAGTAGTCCTTGACTTACAACAGTTCATTCAGTGACTGTTTTAAGTTATGACGGCGCTGAACAAGAGGAGTCGTGACCATTTTTCACACTTACGACCGTTGCCACATCCCCACGAGTCACCTGATCAAAATTCAGACGCCTCGGCCGCTGATCCTCATATTTATGACCGTTGCCACATCCCGTTTTGCAACCTCCCCCCAATGGGGGAGGCACATTCACTTAACAACCGTGTGGCTAATTTAACAACTGTAGTGGTTAACTGAACAACTGTGGGGAGAAAGGTTGTAAAATGGGGCAAAACTCAACAGTCGTCACACTGAGCAATGGACATTTTGCGTTCCATTGTGGTCGTAAGTCCAGGAGTACCTGTAATTTGAACCCAGTCAATTGCACCTCAAGTAAAATGCTAACCATACAACAACACGACCCTCCCCACTTCACACACACACAAACACACACACCAGGGAGGTTGCTGTAGACAAATATGAAATATTGATCTGATTCTGAAACTCATCCGTGCATTTCACTTTCCATCTTTCAGGCCTTCCGGCTGTGTTTGTCACAATCTGGGCAACGCTTCGAGCGACATTAGCAGACACTGAGTGAGTCCCCAGTTTGTTCCATGTGAATTTCTTTCTTTCTTTCTTTCTTTCTTTCTTTCTTTCTTTCTTTCTTTCTTTCTTTCCTTCTTTCAAAGCTTATCTGACTTTGAATCCTGTGGTAAACGTTTTATTTTTTATTTCTGCACAAAATCAGAAGTCAATAAAGAAAAACATGACACGCTATAAACATGTAACAGAAATAATTTGACAAAGATAGATGGAGGTAAAAGATAGATGGATGATTGATAGATGGATGGAAGGATGGATGGACGGACAGACAGACAGACAGACAGACAGACATGGATGGATGTGATAGAAATGATAGGTAGGTGAGATGAATGAATAGGTAGGCATAGATAAATGATAGATAGATAGACAAATCATTGCTAGATAAATATAGATATAAATAGATACAATAAAGATAGAAGATAAGAGATAGAGAGATAATAGATGCAGACAAACCAGTAATACAAATGACTGGATGGATAGATGGATGGATGGAAGGATGAAGGATAGAAAATATAGGTCGGGGTCTTCCAACTTGACTGCTTTAAGATTTGTGGACTTCCGACTCCCAGAATTCCTCCTCCAGTCGTGTTAGCTCAGGAATTCTGGGAGTTGAAGTCCACAAGTCTTAAACTTGCCAAGTTTGAAGAGCCTTGTGATAGATGGTTAGATATTTGCCAAATTATTTTATTCATATATTATACACAGACACACACGTATACACACTCTGTGTATAGATATCTATATATCTATATGTATATCTATATGTATATATATATATCAAACTAATAGACTTGCATCTCTAAAGGGTTGTAAACTTGGTTTCCCTCTGATCCTCTTTGAAATATGTTTTCCTCCTTTGCTGAAATAAGCGTGAGTGTGTGTGACAGGCACACACAGCCTGTCTGATTGGAAAAAATAATAATTGGCGCTGAAGGATATTTTTAATTCCAGAGTGCCATATGATCTCTTTTGCTAATAGCCACAATAACCACAACATTTTTATTCCTCATGAACCCAGCTGGACCATTTATTACCTCCTTTATATAAATTCATATAAATTCATATATACATACTACAATGATGTGGGATAATACCCGAAGGAAGCTAAACAACACACAATCTCATCTGCCATCATCAGGCTTCGGTATTGAGTTTGTCTGATGATGGCAGATGAGATTCTGCCGAAACGTTGCTACAACTTTAAAAGCACAACTACAATAACGTGGGATAAGACCCGAAGGAAGCTGAACACTGCTCAAAGAAATAAAGGGAACACAAAAATAAGACATCCTAGATCTGAATGAATGAAATATTCTTAACAAAATCACACAAAAATTATCAATGGAAATCAAATTTAGCAACCCATGGAGGTCTGAATTTGGAGTTACAGTCAAAGTGGAAAAAAACTCCACAGGCTGATCCAACTTTGATGTAATGTCCTTAAAACAAGTCAAAATGAGGCTCAGTAGTGTGTGTGGACTCCACAT
>BHFT01041285.1:0-14706 GCA_004320025.1 Laticauda laticaudata
TCCCCTCCTCTGGCATCGGCTGTCTTGGTGTCCCGGCTGGAAAAAACACCCTGCAACCTCCCAGCCGCGTCCAAACCGACATTTGTAGCAACCCTCCAAGAGGGTGAAATAAATCTCGAAGGAAATGATAGGCTGAGAACGAAACTTTGAGGTTTTGCAAAGCCAGGCCAAGCATCCCCGCTGGTCTCGCCTGCTTTGAATTAAAATACTTGCTTTCCAAATTCACATTTCGCCNTGAGGTTTTGCAAAGCCAGGCCAAGCATCCCCGCTGGTCTCGCCTGCTTTGAATTAAAATACTTGCTTTCCAAATTCACATTTCGCCCCCCCCCCCTCCATACTTTCTTCTCCTGCCCCCTCCCTGAACTTCGAATCAAGCTGTGCCAGTTAGAAAAACTCATCCTTTTTTGTTTTTCTTCCTCTGCCAGCCTCCCCCTGGTGTGGACGATGTGCCACGTCCTGCCCTGCACCGTTTGGGGTCTCCAGGTCTTCTCTTGCAGAGGAGGGCGAGCCAACAAGGGACTTACGAGCAGTCCTTGAGTTATGACTGCCATTGGAGACGGAATTTCCCTTGTTAAAACAGCTGCTTTGACACCGGTGAAACGCCTGGATTTCTGTAGTCATTAAGTGAAACATGATGTTGCCGAGCAAATCAGAAGTCCTGCTCCTCCTCTTCTTCAGTCCCCCTTCTCCTTCTCTCCTTCCTCCTCCTCTTCTTTTTCCTCTCCTCCTCCCTGCAAACCCCACTCCCTTCTAGCACGGATGATGTTACCTAGTTCGGTCATGAGACGTCATGGACCCCCCTCAATTCAACCCTGAGCTACAAAGATTCTCCTCTATCTATTATTATTCATCCTCTTTTCTCTGCATCTCCTTCTCTGCAGGAAACTGTTGAAATCCACCCTGGTCCTCATGCCATTATTCGGAGTCCATTATATCGTCTTTATGGCCATGCCGTACACGGAAGTTTCCGGAATCCTCTGGCAAATTCAGATGCACTATGAAATGCTGTTTAACTCCTTCCAGGTTCGCCCAGCCTCTGTCCCTTCTTCAGAATACACCAGTTTAGGATTTAGGAAAGGGGTGAAAATGCAACGAAGTGATTTTTCCAGCCATGGGGTCCATCCATGGCTTGGACTTCAACTCCCATAATCCCCACCCAGCTGAGAGGCTTCTGGTTGGACTTTTGCAGGTTCAAGCTTGCAAGCTAGAATAGACTCTTCACAAGAGTTATGGAGAATTCATTATTAATATCAAATAGAAAGTTAAAAATTTAAACCTAATTATCATAGCTTTTATTAAATTTAATATTAAATTAATTCTTAAATTTTAATGTCCATTATTAATTATTACCCCTCTCTGAAGTCAAATCAGATTTTATGTAATTTCACTGTTGTGGACCATCTGCTCAATCTCAGCAGCATCCCATAATTCCCCTGGAAAAGGTTTTGCCCCATTTTATGACCTTTCTGGCCTCAGTTGTTAAGTGAATCACTGCCTTCATCAAGTTAGTCATACAGTTGTTAAGCGAATCCGGCTTCTCCAATTAGGCTTTGCTCGTCAGAAGGTCGCAAAAGGGGATCACATGACCCAGGAGACAGTGCGACTGTCATAAGTATGAGTCAGTTGCCAAACATCTGAATTCATGATCATTTGACCATGAGGTTGCTGCAATGGGTGAAACACAGTCATATGTCCCTTTTTTCAGTGATGTTGTAACTGAGGAGTCACTAAATGAACCATTGTAAGTCAAGGACTATCTGTATTTGAAGTCACTCAGCCCGTTGTGGGTTGGAGGCCTCCAAACTCTCGCCTAAAAACTGTTCATGAAATCAGACAAAGAAACCAATTTTATTCCTTTTTTTCCTTCTTCTTAGGGATTTTTTGTGGCAATTATCTACTGCTTTTGTAATGGGGAGGTGAGTATCCCCATCTGCGTAATCCCTTGGTTCAGAGTGGCAGGAGGGGAGGGGAGGGAGGAAAAGAAAGGGGAGGAAAGACTTGAGGGAAGGGAAAGGAAGGAAGGGAAGAAAAGGGAAGGGAAGAAAAGGCAAGGAAATGAAGGGGAGGAAAGGAAAGGAAAGACATGAGGGAAGGGAAGGGAAAGGAAGGGAAGGGACGAAAGGAAAGAAGAGGGAAGAAAGAGGAGGGAAGGGAAGGGGAGGAAGGGAAGGAAAGGGGAAGGGAAGACAGGAGGGAAGGGAAGGAAAAAGCGGAAGGAAATGAGGGAAGGAGGGGAAGAGAAGACCAGCGAGGGAAGAGAAGTAAGGGAAGGGAGGAGGGGAAGAAAAGACAGGAGGCGAAGAAATGAAGGGAACGAAAGGGAAGGAAATGAGAGAAGGAAGGAAGGAAAGGGAAGGGAAAGACAGGAGGGAAGGCAAAGGGAAGAAAAGGGAAGGAAATGAAGGAAGGAAAGGGGAAGCGAAAGACAGGAGGTAAGGGAAGAGAGGCATAGGAAGGAAGGGAAGACCAGGAGGAAGGAAAGGAAAGGAAGAAGGAAATGAGCGGAAAGAAGGAAAGGAAAAGGGGACGACGCCATCGAAAGGGGGGGGGGGGGAGGATAGGAAGGGGGAGGCGGCGGGAGGGGAGGGAGGGGGGGGAGGGGGGGCGGGTAGTTGGAGGGGGGAGTGGGCGGGCAAGCGGGGGGAGGGGGGGGGGGGCGAGGGGGGGGGGGGGGGAGAGGCGGGTGGAAGGAGCGGGGGAGGGGGGGGGGCGGGGAGGCGGGGGGAGGGGGGGGGGAAGAGGGGGGGGGTGGGGGGAGGGGGGGGGGGGTGCGCGGGGGCGGGGGGGGGCGGGGGGGACGTTGGGGGGGGGGGGGGGGGGGGGGGGGAGGGGGGGGGGGGGAAGGGAAGGGGGGGGGGGGGGAGGGGGGGGGGAGGGGGAGACCGGGTTGGGGAGGGCGAAGGAGGGGGGAGCGGGGAGGCGGGCGGGGGGGCGGGGGGGGGAGGGAGGAGGGGGGGGGGGGTGGGAGGGGAAGGGTGAGGGGGGGGGACGTGACGGGTGGAATGGAGGGGGAGGAATGGGGATGGGGGGGGGAGGCCCATGGATCGAGAGGAAGGGGGAGGGGGGACGGTAGGAGGGAGGAAACGAGGCCAGGGGGGAGGGGAGGGGGGGAGGGGGGGGAGGGGGGGGGGAGGGGGGGGGGGGGAGGCGGGGGAGGGGGGGGGGGGGGGGGGGGGGGGGGGGGGGCGGGGAGGGGACGGCGGAGAGGAAGGGGGGGGGAAGGAAGGGGAGGAGGGGAGGGGGAGGGAAGGGGGGAAGGGGGTAGGGGGGGGGGGGGGGGGGGGTGGGGGGGGGGGGGGGGGTGGGGGATGGGGGGGGGAAAGAAGGGGGGGGGGGGGGGGGAGGGGGGGGCGGGGGAGGGGGGCGGGAACGGGGGATGGGGGAGCGGGAGAGGGAGGATGGGGGAGGGGGAAGGGGAGGAGGGAGGGAATCGGGCGGGGGGAGGGAAAAAGGACAGGAGGGAAGGGAAGAAGGGGGAGGGGAGGGGAAGGAAGACAGGAGGGAAGGGAAGGAGAAAGGAAAGGAAGGGACGAAAGGAAAGGAAAGAGAAGGGAAGGGAAGACAGGAGGAAGGAAATGAATGGAAAGGAAAGGCAAATGAAGGGAAGGGAGGGAAGAAAGGGAAGGGAAGACAGGAGAAGTGAGGAAAGGAAGGGCAGGGGAGGGAAGGAAAGACAGGAAGGAATGAAATGAGGGGAAGGAAAGGGAAGAAAGGAAGAGAAGAAGGAAGGAAAGGGGAAGGAATAGGGAAGAAGGGAGGGAGGGAAGGAAAGACAGGAGGGAAGGAAATGAATGGAAGAAAGGAAAGCGAAATGAAGAGAAGGAAGGACAGGGAAAGAGAAGGAAAGCAGAGGAGGAATATGAAGGGTAGGAAATGAAGAGAGGAAGGGGAAGGAAAAGGTTGAAGGAAAGACAGGAAAGGAAAAGGCAAAGAAGGGAAGGGAAGGAAAGGCGAAGGAAAGACAGAGGGAAGAAAGGGAAGAAATGAAAGGAAGGAAAAGGCAAGAGAAAGGGAGGAAATGAAGGGGAGGAAAGAGGTAAGGAAAGACAATAAGAGAAGGAAAAAGGGGGGAAAGGGGAAGGAATGGAAGGGAAGGATGGGAAGAAAGACAGGAGGAAGAAAATGAAGGATGGAATAGGCGAGGAAAGGGAAGGAAAGACAGAGAAGAAGAAGGAAGGAAAGGTAGAGAAGAAGGAAGGGAATGAAAGACAGAGTAAAGGAAGGGAAGGGAACTTTCCACCCATTCCATCCCATAATAACCACCCTTTTGCCCTGTCCCACCCCCATCCTATTGTCCTCCTCCCTAGGTCCAATCCGAGATCAAGAAGTCATGGAGCCGATGGACATTAGCGTTGGACTTCCGTAGAAAGGCCCGGAGTGGGAGTACCACCTACAGCTATGGACCTATGGTATCCCACACCAGTGTCACAAATGTCACCGCCAAAGGGGTCACACCGCTCCCTCTCAACGGGAAACCAGCCTCGGGCACCCTCAACGGACACCGGAGTTTGCCAGGCTACATCCGGAATGGGTCCATTTCGGAGAACTCGTTGGCGTCTTCGGGGCTCGAGCACTACAGCAAAGAGGAGGAATACCTCAACAACTCCGGACTCTACAACGGCTTCAGGCCAGCTGCCTTGTTGGAAAAAGAAGAAGAAACTGTGATGTAACAAAAGGAAATGATGGTTAGAAAGCCCCGCTTAGGGGTCCCTGTAGGCACTGAGGGTGGCAAGCAACTTCCAGTCAATTGATTCCCCATCACGGGGAATCAATTTGGGGAGGGGGCGGTTGATTCTCCACCTGAATTCTTTGCTATGAGAAATGGCATCTGACCGGAGTGAAAGATGGCAACACTTTTTGGCGACCCGGCAGAGACTCCGTGTTCTCCTTCCCTAGAAAACAAGAGTGAACCCCGTTATCTTTGGGGAGCACAAGGGAAAGGGGGCTAGAGGTCCTTGGGCATTCAGAGCTTTTCTCCCTTAGGGGAACCAAAGGGATCGTGCCCGTTGATTGATCCAGACAGGATCGGTTCAGAACAAAGCTTTCTCACGGGGTTGTTTTGCTTTTTAAGATTTGGTTTAGTGGGAGGGGGTGAGGAAATACCCCAACCAAACTGAATGCATGTTTTTTTGTATCCAGACAAAACTTTTACCTCCCCCTCCTTCCAAAGATTTACTTAGATTCATGTTTTAAGTGACCAAGGGAAAACAAACCCAAGAAAAGGTCTTTCAATCGAAAGAAAATCGAAATTATTTTCCTACTCGTTCTGTTACCTTTCTGCTTTATGTCTCGCCACACGAGAAAATCATATTATCCTGGGGGAGGGGGTCTGACTCCTGATCACTCATCCCCTCTCCCACCCTCAAACAAAGGCACCAGGAGATTGTCCAGCACTCTTTGTGAAAGGAGAAATTGCGATTAGATCAATACTGAATTAAACAGTGAGTCAGTCCAAAAGCAAAAACAAGGAGATAATATTGTCTCTGTCTCCGGAGACAGACCATTGATTAACAATAAGAGGAGAAACAAAGGCTGGATATAGAATGATGTGGGGAGGAGAGCAGGGCCAGAATGCAGGCAACAGAGCTCTGAGTTAGAGTCCTTCATGCCGGCATCAGGATGATGAGCTCCGGAACACCACTCAGGACCAAAAGCAACCCGCTGAGGATCAGACAAGCAGATTTTGAAGAGTTGTGACGCCCTGTTTGCGCTTTCTCCCATGGAAAGAAGGGACGAGAGGATTTGGATAGAGAAACGGGGATTGACCCTTGCCCAACGAGGGCCGTTTTCCTCACCTCCCAAACATGGTGTTTTTCTACCTCTGCCATTCAGTGCCGTTTGCGGCCAAAACACCAGATCCTTTCCGTGTGCGTGTATGTGTGTGAGAACCTTGGGTCTCCCCCAGTGGGACAGAGGCTTGGACGCTAAACGTGGTGTCATATATGTGGATTTGCACATGAGCGAGCAACGCCGAAGAGGACAGCATGATGTTTTCCCCGGCCTCTGTGACAGTGGGGCTGGATCACACGGAGCCCAGAAACAGGAGGCTGCTCTGTTTTCCAAAGATCCCGGCGACGATGGAGCCAAAAATAAGTGGACAAAGTTTTGCTTTTAAGGCCGCACATGGAGGCAATGTTGTATTAAGATGACAAATTTCAGGCTAATCCTAGTGGAAGCCTCTCTCTTGCCAACGGATCTTATTCCCATCAGGAACTGCTCTTCAATTAACAGACTGAGAATCAGGGTTTATTTTCCCCAACCCCTTTACCAAAATCCCACAATTTAGGAAGAAGGCACTATAAGACATCTTCCCAGTATAAGATGTCTTATAATATAAGACATATTATACTTATAACATACTTCCCAGTATAAGATGTCTTATAATATAAGACATTGCACAGGGAATCCTTGCCTTACGACCACAGTTGGGGGGCCAGAATTTCTGTTGCTCAGCAAAAGCAGCCATTAAGAGAGGCGCATCCAATTTTACAACTCTTTGCTGCAGTTGTTAAGCGAGCCACTCATGGTTGTTAAGTGAATCACACAGTCATTAAATGGATGACACTGACGCTAAGCAAATCTGGCTTCCCCGTTCTACTGACCGAAGCCCATTGGGAAAATTGCAAGGGGAAATCATGTGACTCTCATGGCGCTGCAACCGCTGTAAATACAGGTAGTCCTCGACTTACAACAGTTTGTTTAGTGACCATACAGGGCCACTGCAGCATCCCCTGTGGTTACATGATCAAAATTCAGGTGTTTGGCAACTGACTCGTATTTATGACGATGTGCCCGGGGGAGGGTGGAGTCATGTGATCCCCTTTTCTGACCTTCTGACCAGGAAAGTCTACAGGAAAGCCAGAGATTCATTTAACAATCAGGTTCCTTGCTTAACAAGTACAGTGATTCACTTAACAACAGTGGCAAGGAAGTCATAAAAATCAGGCTAAAAAAAACCCCTCCCTGAACAAACGCCTCGCTTAACAATAGAAATGTTGGGCTCAATTCTGATTGTAAGTCGAGGACCACCTTTATATGCCGGTTGCTGAGCGTAGCTGAATTCTGATCAGGCGACCACAGGAAAGCTGCCAGCGTTGTCAGTGTGAGGAACGTTTTTAAGTCATTTTTTTCAGTGCTGTTGTAACTTCAGCATGAATGGTTGTTAAGTCAAGGTCTACAAAGCAATTCATCCCAATTGAGCTGGGACTGATAATGTCATTTTGTTTCCTGTTCCTCAGTTTTTAATTATTATCATTAAGGCCATTGCACAAACAATTTAGAAAATTTATCCTCTGCAAATACTGAGTTAATTGCATGAGCACCTATCTGGCTGCAAAACTCTTTTTTTTCTAAATAAATGCCCCCTTGTTAAAAACTACAACACCCAGAATCCCTTGCAGGAAGCCAGATTGACGTATCATTGCTGCTTCGATAAAGGCTGGCTTGGATCGGAACCCATTGTTACAGATTAACAAAGTTGAAAGAGACCTTGCAGGTCATCTAGTCCAACCCCCTTCCCATCTTCCGGCGCCTGCAAAGGGTGGGGTACCCAGAAAAATGAACCCAAGGTCTTCATGGCGCCAGTTGCAGAAATCATTTCGACTCCCTTCTCGCCCGAGAGAAGGAACTCTGATCAAATCCACCCTTTGCAATAATAAGTGGACATTGGCAGAAAANAAATTTTTTTTTAAATCGCTCTGGAAATTAAGAAGGTTGCGGAGGGAGGGGATTAAAAAATAATAAACATAAAAGCTGGATCCTGCCCTTCGAATTTGCACAATGGATGTTATATTGTCTAATAATTTATTCCACCGTGTTTCGTGTAATTTATGCTGCTTCGGTGAATTTTGTGAAGAGACAATGAATCCCTTAAATCGCTAAAATTCTTACTCAAATCCCTGCCTTTCCAAAATCTGTACCCTATATGGTCGCAGCCATAAGGACTGGGAACTTGCCAGTTTAAAACCAAATTAAAGCTGAACTCTCTAGCTAATGCCAGCATCCCTCTGGTTTTTATTGCTTGTGTGTTTCCATGGGTCGCAAGGACAGGTCGACTTATGACCACAATTGAGCCCAAAACATCCATTGCTAAGCAAGAAGGTTGTTAAGCGAGTTTTTACCCTATTTTATGACCTTTTTCCCATGTGTTGTTAAGTGAAACAATGCAATTAAGTTTGCAGCACAATTGCTGAATGAATCTGGTTTTCTCCGTTGGTTTTTGTTTGTTGGAAGGTCGCAAGAGGGAAATCACAGGGCCCTGAGGCACAACAACGGTCATAAATGTGAGCTGGTTGTCCAAAATTTAACCATGGAGATGAGGCAACAGACATGTGGAAAATGGTCGTATATCCCCTGTTTTGGGGGGCGGGGGCATTGCAATTTTGAATGGTCACTGAACGAATTGTTGTAAAACAAAGGAGTGCCCACAACATTCTCTCTCCTTCTAACAAGGTTAGATGGTAAAAATTGGGACAGAAAAAGGAGGGAGACAATTATTGTGTGGTCAGCATCAGGGATAGAAAGGGAGGTGGTTGCAGGGGGAGGACTCTGGGGTCCATGATGCTCTCTGAACTTGATGGTTTTCCTACATTTTCTCACCCAACATCATCACCATCAATGCTAGAACCTAGAACCTCCCCTCTTCCTTGTAGCCCTGATGATGTCCCCTAGTTGGGTCATGAAACGTCTGCAGGAAAACCACCAATCCCAGAGACCACCAGGGATCCACATTTCTGTTTCTAAATGTTTCCAGCCAGAAGGAGGAGGAGGAGGACTGTGGGGTCCTGGGTGTTCTCTAAGCTTGGTGATTTTTTTGCAGACATTTCTTTACCCATGTTGGTAACATCATCAATGCTAGAAGGAAGGGAGGGTTATGGGGAGGGAGAAGGAGAAAGAGGAGGAGGAGGAGGAGGAGGAGGAGGGGGAGAGGGATACAGGGAGGAGAAGCAAAAGAAAGAGGAGGACGAGTAGAAGAAGGAGGGAGGGAGGAAGATGAGAAATATAAGGAGGAGGAGAGGGAGGGACAGAGGGAGGGAGGAAAGGAGGGGGGGAAAGAGGAGGAGGAGGAGGATGGTGAGGTCCCTGGTGCTCTCTGAACTTGGTTCTTTTCTTGCAGACATCTCATGACTCAACTAGGGAACACCATCAGTGCTAGAAGGGAGTAGGGTTTGTGGAGAGGAGGAGGAGAATGACTGTAGGCTCCTTGGTGTTGAGCCAGGTTGTTTTCTTGAAGAAAACGGTCATAAGTTGAGGACTAGCTGCATAAGCTTGGTTTTTGATAGCTTGGATCTCCCAAACACGGAAAGGAACAGAGAGAATCTCCAGCTATGTGTCACAGAAATCCAGGTTGCCAAGGGTGAGAATCTTCATCTGAGATTTTGTTCCAGATTTTTCCAAGCAAGAAAACTTTGGCTTCAGCTTGCACCACATTGTGTACACACACAGACACACACACACACAAATGCGCGTGCGCATACACAACAAGCAACGCTTGGCAGGCAGCTGCCAGTGCCCCACCAACTTTTAATCCAATTGTCGTTTTGAAAAGCCAGATGCCCAAAATTTCTTCTCCAAGTTGTAAAGTGACGTTCGAAACACAGAATGTGGAATGAGATGCTCTGATTGCAATTATCTCATTGCTCAATCCCTGCACATTCCAGCACTTTTCCAGGTGACATTTATTTATGGATTTCCCCCCCAAAAAGTTTCCAGTTTTATTTCTTTGTTTATTTGCATTAGATTTTTATTTTTTTACATAAAGTAATAAACTAGTTTATTGCTTTATAACTCGCTCGAGGCAGTGGACACAGGTAATACACCTTTTCTCCTCCTATTTTCCCTGACAACAACAACCAATGTGAGAATTGAGGGACAATGATTGGGACAAAATCATCCAGCTGATTTCATGACCAAGGTACAACTAGAACTCACCGTCTCCTAGTTTCTGGGCCAGAACCTGTTGGTGTGGCCTTTTCCACCTCTATATTTTCCTCAAATGTCCAACAGGTATTTCATGATGGAATCTGCAGTGATGATATTTTCTATACAGATCAAGGATTTTCTTTCTTTTTTTCTTTTTTTTTTCTCTCTCTTTCTTTCTTTCTTGCAGGAAACAATAATCTAGGAAAATAAATCACATTTTTAGTAACTTGTAGTCATTCTATGCATTCCATGTTACCCAGGAAAATGAAAAACATGTGGTGGTAGAGCCAGCATGACATTCCATCGAGGGAAAGGGCGTTTTTAAATAATTATTTTTATTATTATTACTATTGTAAAACTTGCATGGACAGCTGTAAATCCAAAACAAGAGACTGAAAGAAAAGAACATTTTTTTTCAATTTTACGGTTCATGATTTGCAATGAAAACCAGAGCTGGGAAGGACTGAGCAAATGCACAAGAATTGTTTGCAATATGAAGAGATCCAAGAATGAACAAATTGTTTCTATAGTGTCTCTCAACATAGTTATTCTGATTAATAAACTTTTGATTCTGGCAGCCAGTTCCCTCAGCTTAATTCTCATAAATCTTCTCTAAGCTTGCTCTTCGTTCATGGTTGCAGCTGCCATAGGTATGGATCAGGGTCCAAAAAGAATAGACAAGTTAGGAACCCAGTAGCAGCTGGGTTAGGAACTTGGTCTCAAGGAGTGAAGGGGGAACGGAATGGAAGAGAGACCACCAGGTGTCCCCTCAAGAGGCGGCATCCAGACATTTTCCAGTGAACATTAAAAGATTAGAATTGGTTAATAATGGGAGAACTGGAAGGGTATAATATGAATGATGAAATGAAAGATCATTTGGAAAAAGAGAAGGGAGGGGGGAAGAAAGGAAGAGAGGGAGGGAGGAAAGAAGGAAGGATGGAGAGAGGGAGAAGGATAGATGGATGGAAGGATGGATGGAAGGAAGTTAGGGTGGATAGAAGGGAAGGAAGGAAGAGTGTGAGAGAGGGAGGGAGGAAAGGAGAAGAAAAGAGAAAGGGAAGGAGGCCAAAAGGTGGGAAGGAAGGAAGGAAATGAGGAGGAGGGAAAATAGAAAATGAGGGAGGTGGGAAGGAGGGAGGGAGAATGATGGATGGATGGAAGGATGAATTGAAGGAAGTTAAGGGGGATGCAAGGAAGGGAAGGAAGGAAAAGTGAGGGAGAGAAAGGAGAGGAGAAAGGAAGAAGAAAAGAGAAGGCGGGAGGCAGAAGGTAGGGCAGGAGGGAGGGAGGGTGTGAGGGCAGAAGAGAGGGAGTGAGAAAGGAAGGAAAAAGAAAAGAAAGATGGGGAGGAAGGAAGAAAGGGAGGGAGGAGTAATTGCAATTTGTATTTATGACAATTTCAATTGTCATTCGTTGAGGACCAACTGACTGTACTGCAAAGCTCACAAAAATGGCAGGATATCATTTCTAGATGGAAGTGAAGGTGTATCTCATTTTTAATATTTATTTTAACCCAGTGGAAGGATGTACAACTGCAAATTCTGAGCAAGAAATTGCGGCAGTGAAAAATTTTGCTGATTGGGCAAATTCCAAGCGGTTACAAAAATCATGCTCCCCCTGCCATCTGGATTCTGGAGCATCCCCATTAACTACTTGTATTTAATTACTTTCCAGTAATTCCTTGAAATGGAATCCTGGCTCCTTGAATTGTTAATTTAATAATCAGACACTTCGCTTCACCATTGCAGTCTTTTTATTTTATCCTTTTTTTTTTATTGTCAGCCTGTTTGTCAAAACTTCCCATAACATTTAAAGCAAGGTTTCTCAAACATGAGCCTGCCTCTTTAAGATGTATGGACTTCAATTCCCAGAATTCCCCAGTCAGTACAGGGGTTGGCTAGGGAATTCTGGGATCTGAAGTCCACATATCCTAAAGTGGCCACATTTGAATAAGGCTAAAGTTTAGAAGATTATTAGTGAATCTAGTCTATGGAAGAATCACACAACATCTGAACTGAAGAAACATCTGAGATCATCTAGTCTAACCCCCTTATCAGTGCCATCATCCAACTAGTCATCCATAACCCCAATCTACAGTGGCTTAGCCAAACTGTAAATTAGGCCTAAATTGGCATGGTGCCTCATAGACACCAGGAATCCCAGGAATTTTTGTAGTTTAAGGAATCAGGTTTGCAAGGTATGGATGCTAATTACAAACTGGTGCATGGAATGTTACTTCAGATAGATACACAGATTATATATAGATGGATAGTTGAATCTAATTACAAACTGGTGGGATGGAATGTTACTCAAGATGAGGATACACAGATTTATAGATGATAGTTGAAATGGATGGAAGGAGAGGGAGATAATAAATAGTAATGTGACCAAACCGTCCCTCCTTTAAGGGAGGACAGTCCTCTTTTGCTAGAAGTTTCTATTGAAAAGTGTCACTCCTACAAGTCCCCTCTTTTTTGATAAATTTGAAGACTAATCTGTAAATCTCCGGTATTTTGATCGATGCCGATCCGATTCCGTTTGTGTGTGATTTGACGCTACTTTGCTTTGGACTGAGCGATTCGTGCTCAAGGCCTCGGTACAGTGCGTCCGAGAGGCGATGATAGACGCATGCGCTCCACACAGGAGAATTGTTTTGAAGAGCGTTGTGCGGGCTATGGGCACAGTGGCTTGTTTTTTTTCTCAATTTTAATTTGTGTTCTCCTCATTTGGGTAAAAAAAGTTGGTCACCTTAAAATCATAAGACAGACAGATGAAAGATAGAATTGCATAAGAGAGATTAGATTATGATAGATGATAGATAGATAAGGAGAGAGAGGGAGGGAAGAGAGAGAGAGAGTAACAGTTAATTCCTAAGATGGAAATGCGAGGGATGTGATGATCATGGAGGGAGAAAGGGGGAAGATGAATGCATAGATACATCTAGATAAGTGACAGAAGAGTGATAAGATGAATTGGATAGACAAGATGATAAGAGATAGATGATAAAAATCAAACAACATTACAGAGAGAGATGAAAACAGAGAGACAGAAAAGATTGATTCAAATGTAATCAATAAGCCTGAATAGAGTACAGGAGTTTGTATTAAATTTGAACAATGCATTTTATATTGATGAATCTCTTAAAAAGCTAGGGTTGAGCTCTTTCCAGCTCCTTTGAGAAGCAAAACTCCTGCTAACCCTCAAAACCATTCAACTTAAATCTTTTCTTAGGTTTTACAGAGTTTGAGGAATATATATGTATCAGTGTGTGTGTGTGTGTAATGTTAATTATATATATTATATTCTATATATATATATATATATATATATATATAGTATATATATATATATATATATGTATATATATATATATGTATGTAATGTCTAAAATATTATTATAATGTGTATGTGTAAACCAAAATAAAATGTTTTCCCTAATTTAAATCAATGTTCCCCAGGAAATCCAATTTATTTCCTAAGCTATACGCATCCTTGGTGATGGGTTAAAAGTTTAATTCCAATCAAAACAAGAATAAAAATTAATCATTCACTAACCTTTAATTACTAAATAAAATATCTAACAGATCCCTGAGGAACCATTCTTTTCATTCTGATTTAAACAACAACAACAACAACTCGTTGCACAGAGAATTCAAAACCTTAAAATCTCCTGGTGCTGTCCCTGGTTCGAAGATGACTTTTCTGGGCTCCGGGCAAAGAAGCTTACTTGTCGTCTTCGTTGCATTTTCAAGACGGAAGCAGATGGACATCTCGTTCATTACAAAAAAAAAATGGGGAGGGGCAGATAATGTTTAATCACAACCCCATTTTTAGTAATATCCTATTTCGGCTTGATTATCCACTCCAGCTGTAGAAAGCAGAAATGTATTCCTCCCTTTCTGTTTTGCTGTTTTCTTCTCCTCAGCTGGGTTGAGATAGACAGGACTGCAGATTAAAAATTTTCCGTTGAAGAAAACGAACCATTGAGCTTCTATCTGAGACCTAATGTGAGCATCCCTAAAATTCAGTGGGAAAAAAGAGAGTCCTCCCTCACCCCTCTCCTTCCTTCCTTCCTTTTATGTGACCTTCTCATTCCTTTCTTTCTCCTCTCCACCCTCCTCCCTCTTCCTTTCTTCCATATTAACTTCCTCCCCCCTCCCTTTCTAATGTTCTCCTTCCTTCCTTCCTTTCTTTTTCTCCCTCCTCCCTCTTTCTTTTTCTTCTTCCTCTTCCTTTCTTTCTTTTCTCCTTCCTCCCACCCTCTCTCTTTCTCTCCCTCCCTCCCATCCATCCTAACATCCTCCCTCTCCCCTTCTTTCCTTCCTTCCTTCCTTCTTCCTTGACATGTCCCACTTGGATGGAAACAGGAGAGTTGCATTCTATGTCTCCTGGAAAACAATTGCAAAATTTTATTATTTGCTTAAAAATGTGAAAGTTTGACATGACCCAGAACAGAGGAATGGTTGGTGAAGATGATGGAACACATGGAGATGGCTAAATTGACCTTTTAATTAAAAGAAAAAAGACAATCCCAGATTTATGATTGGCTGGAAACCCTTGGTAGCGTTTTTACACACAATGAAACAAAATGAATTAAAAATTGGGAGGTTAGCGGATGAGGAAAAAAAACTGGATGAGAGAAAAGAGCTTTTTTTGTATTTATTAAAGAGATCATTTTGTAAATCCCCTGTCACACAGCACCAACGGATGGAAAGAGGATGTAAAACGGAGAGAAGCACTTGCCATCTGTTGGTTAACGCGATGCTTCCGTTCTGTACTCACTGC
>BHFT01041289.1:0-62315 GCA_004320025.1 Laticauda laticaudata
CAGGGGCAGACTCAGCAGCGAGTCCAGGGAATCGCAACCCCTCCTCCTCAGCCTGGCTTATACTTCCCTTTTCCAAAAGTGGTTGGCGCGGCGGTCAGCAATGACCGCCACAAAGAAGCTTTCATCGCGATTAAGAATTTGCAGGAGGAAGCTGAGAAAGAAAGTTTTGGCCTAACTGGGATGACAATTAATATCTTAAATGTCCCTGGACATTTAAGTTTTATTAAAGAATCCATCGTTTCCCTATGAAAACGGAAGAAGTCCGAATTGAAAGTTAAAGGAAAGTTTGTTTTCTCACTCCGCCTTCCTTATGGTGCATAACAAAATGAATGGAATCGGAAAAACCCGTTTTGGCATCAGCAGGTAATTTAAATGAAAATTTGAAAGCTAAGGGACAATAAAAAGGATTCTGAGCATGAAAAAATAATTATAATTTTTTTATTTTGCTTAAGTGGGAAGGAGAGGAAAAAGAACTAACATAATGATTTTCTTGGAGGAAGCTGCTGGAATTTATAAGATCAGACTAAACTTGTAACAAAACTCCTAAAAACATATATTCAACCTTGCGAGCTTTATATACTGGAACTTTAACCCCAGGAAGAGACAAATATAAAAAGAGAAAAGTGCTAAATATGAACAGTCTCTGGGTATTTGGATTGGCTTGTGCGACTTTGGGACTTTTGAAATTATTATTGAAAGACTAAAACATTTGGGTTGCTGTGTAAAAAAAACTTTTTACAAATGCACTACTTTATGAACTGAAAATTGAATTCAAAAAGCTAAAAGAAAGAGACCAAGAGGAAGGCTCTTCTGCGATCTGTTTTCCATTTTTTAAGAAATGGCGATTATACCACCAGAAACTACAAGAACAAGAAGACTGCGGGATGGAGAGAGAACATCTTAATGACACAACAATTTTAGCTGCGGAAGAAAAAGGGAAGAGGGAAAGGAATGGGAGAATTTTAAGATGTTAAAAACAACCAAAAAAGGAAAAAATATAACGTTAGAAAGCAACATGAACAAGAGAAATACAGAAAGGAGGTGGAAATCAGAAAGGTGGAGATTAAGAGACAAGGGCGGAAAAACAGGATTGCAGAAGAAGAAGGGAAAAAGGAAGAGAAAGTACAAAGGTTTAAAAACAAATGTAAAGAAACAAATCTATTCAGAATAGTGTGTAAAAATTATGACTAAAAAAGGAATTCTGCCAACAATACATAAGATTGTATTGTTGTATTATATTGAAATAATGTTAGAAAATTGGCATTTAATAACAGAGCTTAATTTGTTATGGACTTACTGTTTAACCTATATTTATAAACTTATTATTTTCTTTTTATTTTATAATACAGTAAGTAGTTTCCAGAATGTACTAAGCAGAAACCAGAATGAAAAATATATAAATTATTTTTAGTGTGTTAAATTTAGGGGAAAGATTATAGGTTTATACTTTAATCTGCTGATTACAGGAGAATTTTTTGTGTTAATGAGAAAGACAAATAGAAAAATTGAAATAAACAGACAAAAAATTATATACTAGAGACGAAGCGGGTAAAGGTACGATTGGAGAGGAAAAGAAGGACAAAGGGAGAGGTTTTAAAACAAGATTAAAGAAACAAGATTTATCTAGTGAACTGGGTGAAATAAATACTAAAAAAGAAAAGTACACAAGGATTTTATGTTGTTTAATATCTTGAAATAATGTATAGAAAATTGGATTTTAATAATACAACTTTAAGGTTTGCTATGGATTATTGTTTCAATTCACATTATAAACTTTATTATTTCTTTTTCTATTTTATAATTAAGTAAGCAACTTCAAATGGCACTATAGTAGAGATCAAATGAAAGGTATATATTATTTACCGGAATAAGGTGTCTTAAATTTAGGGAAAGATTTAATTGGTATTATATTTCAATCTTGTGATCCACAGGGAAAACTTTGCTGTTAATGAGAAAACAGATAAATAAGAAAACTGAAATATAACAATAAAAGATATTACTTAAGAGACGAAGGGTAAAGGTAGGAATTAGAGTAATAAAGGAAGGGAAAAAGGGAAGAGAAGTGTATAAAGCGTTTTATAGATGCTAAAAGAAACAACAGATTTATTCAGAGAAATAGTGCCGGTACAAAATGTATGATTAAAAAAGAGACTCTGCAAAAGGTACATAAGATTATAGTTGTTTATTTTATACTGGATAATGTTGGAAAACTGGATTTGGATTAATAGAGTTTGATTTGCGTACTGGATGATTGTTGTAATTATATCATAAGGCTTATATATTTTCTTATTTTATTTTATAATATAATATGTAGCTTTAGAATGTGACCAAGAGAATCAAATGGAAAGATATATATTAATTTTAAGTGCGTAAAATTTAAGGAAAGTTCAAAAGGTGTTCATACTTCAATCAGTGATACAGGAAAAATTTCTGTGTTAATGCAGAAAAGATAATAAGAAAATGAAATA
Organism: Laticauda laticaudata; assembly: GCA_004320025.1. Lineage (NCBI taxonomy): Eukaryota > Metazoa > Chordata > Lepidosauria > Squamata > Elapidae > Laticauda > Laticauda laticaudata. The sequence goes on from BHFT01041289.1 coordinate 2,469, forward strand.
GAACAGACAAAGCATATGCGCCATAATATTTAAATTGGATGAAATAAATAAAATAGAATTAAGAAGAGTGAAAAGAGGGGAGAAGCTAATTATAGAAAATAATAAGATATGAAATTGGATAAAAAGTTGAGCAGTGAATTTTGAATTTATGTCTGTAATTATCTGTATAAAAAGATGTAACCCAGGATTAAGCCGCTTTCCAAAAAGAAGTTTTATGTTTTGATGTTTTGTGTTTTGTCTGTGTATGTTTGTTTACTGAAAACTAATAAAAATTTGGAAAAAAAAAAAAGAAAAACTTTCACAGTGGTGATCAGAATCTGTAGGTTTCAATTGTTTATATTGCCAGTGTTAGACAAACCAAATTTCTCTTGCAATAGCTTAAATCTATTAAAATTTATAAATCAATATTTTTGTCTGAAGTATTAATACTTCTATGGGTTTATGAATTTTACAAAATTACTTGCAATTTTGAGAAGGATTATCTGCCAATGTAAGTTTATCTTCTGAATAGAATTAAAATGTTTTTTTTATCTCAATAACTTTCTTAATAATGCCCACAGAGATTTTTTAACAAGTTCACTTGAAAATAAGCCCAATATTAAAACTGAAAATGGTGTTATCATCCTAACATCCTGGGGTTCACCTATAAAAGTTCTGAGATATTCCTATTCTGTTAAGAAAGCAATATTTAAAGCAATATTCATATTTACAATATCTCTTGATTTCCTAATAAGACATGACAATGATTAAGTTGTGTATAAATGGAGATAATGGCCATTCTTGTTTAATTCCATAGAACATCTTAATAGGAAAAGAGATTGTTCCATCTGGAAATAAGGTGCGCGAGACCGGGTTCCAACAAACAACTCTTTATTCAACAGTAAAGTGACTTGTAACGGAACATTTGCCCAAGCCGCGGCAGCCCTTCTTACAGCAGCTTGCTCGCGGCTTGTGGCCAATGACAGTTGTTTAAGTAATCCCACCATCAGGCGGGCCAATCGGAATGGCGCTGAAGTAACCAATCCGAGAACAGCCTTTTCGGCCAATCAGTTTAAGGTATTTGGAGTCTACCAAGTTCTATACACAACAGAGATAATCCATTTATACTTAATAGAGCTAAAGAATTAGAGACCCAGTTTGGAATGGTGATTAATGCATCAGGCTAGAAACCAGGAGACTGTGAATTCTAGTCCTGCCATGGACATGAACTAGCTGAGTGACCTTGAGCCAGTCATTTTCTTTCAGCCATAGAAAAGAGGCTACAGTAAACCACTTTTGAAAAACTTGCCAAGAAAACTGCAGGAACTAATCCAGGTAATCTCTCAAAGATTGGACATGATTGAACAGTATAAAACAAAAAAGCTGAAGCATTACAGTGTGGATAGCATAGATTTTAGGGATGATCTAAACAGATTGCTCATTATCCAGTGTGAAACACAGTCCCCACTGCCTAATAACATGAATAATGGATATGAAGTATGTGCATGATATTTTTTCCTGAGTAATGATTCTACAATAGGGCCTGCTTCCTCCCCCTTCATGGAATGGCAATGTAGAAACAGCTACTACTGGATTATAAGATCTGTCTCTGATCTGGACAAAATGTTAAAAGTCAAATCTTTTATTATCTTTTATTTCACCGGGGAGAGGGAAAATACAAGAGAGAGGAAAAGAGAAGCAAACATCATGCTTGTACTGTATCTAAGGCCAGATGTGCTAAATTATCATTTGTTTGTTTAAAAATGTTCCTTATAAAATCCATGTTTCAGAATGTTTCCTGTATATATGGAGAATGATTCAATGCTGTTCAGTGGAGACATTCTTCTGCAGAAATATAGGAGGAGGAAAACAGGTAGGCAAAGTTATTTCTGAAATATGATCTGTGTGTCATTCATTCTTGCTCTGCATGACTGACAACAAATTTCAGTTCCTTCCCAGCTGTCATGACTGGCAAAGGAGTTGCTTTTATCTCTCCTTCCTTTTCTTCAAAGACCCCAGGAGTGCCTTTGCGTTTCTAACTAGGGATGCACTTTCATCGCTGTTCATCGCTCACAGAAAAACAGGAGAACCAAGGAAGGCCCCCTACGTTTTATGAGAATATTTAGGAGAACTAATCTTTATATTCTAATCTCTTTCCCATCAAGAGGAAGGAAGTCAGATTCACCAGACCAATTCTAAAATTCTACAATTCCAGTGCATAAGTGCACCATCATGCCTGTCCTATTGTCCCCATTTATTCATACCTGTTTCCTGTATTCTTACTCATGTTTATACTTATACCTATTATCTTGTAAGCAACTGACAAATCAAATAAATAAATAAATAAATAAATAAAATAAAATAAATTCTACAGAGGAATTATTGAGTCTGTCATCTGCACCTCTATAACTGTCTGGTTTGGTTCTGCAACCCAACAAGACAGACACAGACTTCAGAGGATAATTAGGACTGCAGGGAAAAAAAAATTACTACCAACCTGCCTTCCATTGAGGACCTGTGTAGTGCACGAATCAAAAAGAGGGCTGTGAAAATATTTACAGACCCCTCACATCCTGGACATAAACTATTTCAACTCCTTCCCTCGAAACGATGCTATACAGCACTGCACACCAGAACAACTAGACACAAGAGAAAAAAAATCCCAAATGCCACTCTGCTAAACAAATAATTCCCTCAAAACTGTCAAACTATTTACTAAGTCTGCATTACTGTTACTATTACTATTAATTCTCCCATCCTTCCTTTCACCCATCTCCTCCCACTCATGACTGTATAACTGTCACCTTGTTGCTTGTGTCCTAATGATTTTAATTGACTATTTCCTAGTATGATTTGATTGCTTATTGTACCCTATGACTATAAGTGTTGTACCTTATGATTCTTGACTCTTGAAGAATGTATCTTTTCTTTTATGTACACTGAGAGCATTTGCACCAAGACAAATTCCTTTTGCATCCAATCACACGTGGCCAATAAAGAATTGTATTTTATCCTATAAGTGTGAAATAAGTTGATATTTGAAGTGATCCAAAGAGAATTGACTGTGCAGTGATTTCTTTTAGCCGTTGCCCAACCCACAGTAGAAAGCTCAGACCACTGTCTAAACCTATTCTTGGCAAGTTTGAGAAGACTCTCAAATTGAACACATTATTGTTCAAACACTTGTCTACACTCGCATGTTTTATACTAAGCCACTTTAGAACAAATGAAAAATAAAGTAGCCATTCGTCTCAACAGGCTTAAATTCACCACAAATGTATCCTTGCTGCGGAATCATGACCCTAAACTGCACAAATGGTTACAGTGCAATATTTAAACTCAGCAAGTTAGTTGCAGGGGTGGGAATCTACCAGTTCTGTCCATCTCTGTAGAACCAATTGTTCTGAAGAGCAGTAGACAGAGAGCATACATAGAACCGGTTCTATGTCTACTGCTGTTTTGGTCCACCCACCCGCCCGGGCTCTTACCTGACCTTTATTTCCTGCTTTTTCAATCGCAGCTGCTTTGCGCGACACAGCTGCGATTGAAAAAGAAGGAAAAAAGGGCTTTTCCAACCGCTGCGCATCTGTGCGCAGTGCTGCTCAGCTGTCCAGGCAGCTAGCTGATGACAATATACACATGTGCACAGTGCTTAAAACGTAGAATCATCAAACCAGTAGTTAAACCGGTCGGATCCCAACTGTGGTTAGTTGTCTTGCTAATTAGCTAAAACCAGTATCAACAATTTCAAAATACAAACAAAACAAAATGGGGGGGGGTATCACATTCTTTTGGAAATTTAAAATAAATATTTTGGAAGGGCATGTATTTTTCAAAAAGCCTAGCTCCCATTCATATTTTAAAAGCTGTCTCTTTGATAAGTGAGGATAGCTCTTGAGAATGTATAAAACTGCTAACTCGCTAAATTCATTTTATTGTTTGCTCTTCAAATTTCCAAGAGAGGGGAGAGAATAAGGCCAAATCTCAAGCAAGAAAAAAACAGGCATCCAAGATGGATTGTTTGTTGCATTTTTATTACTCATTAATGTCCACCTAGGTGTGATTCATTATCAGGTTTATTAAACACAACTATATTTAGCTTTCTGGCAGGTCTTTGAATGTTAGACTGCAGTCAGATGCCTCTGAGTCCAAAGGAAGAAAAAGATGGAGAATATGGAGGCTGGATAGTGCTTAAGGGGATTTATACTAACACTCCTAAGGGATCCTTACCTGGGAATAGGGTCCATTAAACCTAGTGTAAATATGCAAAGACAACATTATTACTGTCCCTGAATATAACTCACAAAGGTGCTATATTACTTATATAATAAGGTTGTGGAATGCAATTGGTCCTCACTCTACATCCAGCTTTAGATGAGCAGCTAAGACAGATTTTTTTTTTCAAGAATATAAATCTGAACATTCATTTTTTTTTCTGCATTTAACTGTCTTAGCCACTTTGAGTGCTCAGTTGAGCAGAAAGGCTAGATATACATGAAATCAGAGAAATTAATAGTATAGAGATCAACACAAATCCTATGCAGTCACTGAGAATTGAGCACCAGGCAAGTTTAATGAATTATTATTGTTGTTGTTATTGTTATATTTTAACCATGCTGAATTGTATTTCAGGTACAAGAAATCTGTATAAATGAATTCTTTTTTAATGTCAGAACATTCCACAAAGCAAAGAAAAACAGGTTTAGATATTGATTGGAATTTGGATTCCAATATCTCACAGGATCCTCATCACAAAACTTTAGTCTCCAAATATTGGGATTTCGGCATCTTTTCTGGGAATTATGGGAGCTGGAGTCCAATACATATGGAGGGCACTGGTTGATAAAAGGAGCATTATGTGGATGAATATGTCTATAGTGTATGATAAGTCAAATTTCTTCTGGTTGCATCAGTGCCAAAAGAGAGTTGCATACTGCATTAAGAAAGGAAAGTTGTCCTCTCTGTATCAACCTACAATCTTTATTTATCTCAAGCAGGTTATGCAAAGCATTTAAAGAGTTGTTTTGCAAAGCTGTTTAAATGAATGAAATATTTATTTCAAGTACTGCATCAAGTACTGCAACAATCCTATCTGTTGTTTCTGTGTACTAGCAATCAATGAGTTAAAGAAGTGGACAGCTACCCACATAAGGGGCAATATGGTGGCTCAGGAATTCTGGGAATCAAAGTCTATAGGTCATGAAGGGGCCATAGTTGCCCCCCCCCCCAAGCTTAAAGAATGTTAGATGTGTTTGTGGTGATCTTAAAATAAAACTAATTTAGTACAAGGTTCTTTTCCATGTACATTGGACATCCTAAAAAAGATTAGCTGTCAAATCTCATTACACTGGAAATTTAAGATGGGTGAAGGAAACATAGATTCATATGATCCTAGTGCCTCCTACCCGTCCCCTCATTTTGATTTAAAAATCCTATGCATGTTAACATGGCACTATGCAGTTTTAAAACATGAATGTACCATTGCACCAAATTTAAAACTTGGAATTGATGACTACTGTTTATGCAGAATTATGGATTTATCAGACATGGAGATATGACTCTTCAAGTTTGGAAAAGCACCGTAACCCCGTATTTACAATCTCAAATCAAGTTTGGAAAAGCACCGTAACCCCGTATTTACAATCTCAAATCAATAATTGAAGTTCATTTTCTGTTATGAACCGTTTTCTCGATATTAATGAAAAAATGTTCAATATTATTCAATGGGTCAAAATGTAATTATGTTTGTAAATATTAGGCTGAATAATTTTCTGTATGCAACATTATACTGTATGTTTCACTGTTTCCTTTTCACCTTTTCTTTTTCTGTTTTGCCTTTATGAGTTTTCCCTTGTTTTTCTTCTTTCCTTCTTCTCCCCTGCCTCGGTCCCTTTGTATATTCAACTGCAGGCAGTCCTAGACTTACAACCACATTTGAAACCAAAATTTCCATTGCTAAGCAAGGCAGTTGTAAAGTGAATTTTGCACCATTTTACAATCTTTCTTGCCCGAATTGTTAAGTGAATCTCTGCAGTTGTTAAATTAGTAACATGGCTGTTAAGTGAATCTGGCTTCCCCATTGACTTTGCTTGTCAGAAGGACACAAAATGTGATGCCATGACTATGGGATACTGCAACCATCAGAAATACATGCCAGTTGCCAAGCATCTGAATTTTAATTTAATTTTAATTTCAATTTTAATAATTGAATATGACCACAGGGATGCTGCCATAGTTGTAAGCGTGAAAAATGGACATATGTATTTTTTTTCAATGCCATTGTAACTTCAAAAATGGGATTTATAATTTGCAAACCTATAGATCAAGGCTGTCAAATTCCTGGCCCATGAGCTGGATGCATCACACACCGGTCACGCCTCCGCCCAGTTTAGCAAAAGGGAGAGAAAGTCCCAGTACATAATGTGACACCGCTGTGACATGACTTTGAAATCCCTGTTAGAGATACTGTTGCATTGCAACACCTTATAATCAGAATCAGCATAATCAATGGAGATTGATGATAGGAATTGCAATTCGGCACCACCTGCGATGTCCAATACCCTCTGCCTTTGTTTTCATTGTTTTTGTAGTCTGCTTAAGGGTAGAATTGCCACTTTCCATTCCACATAGCATGGCTGATCAGCTGTTTTCCTATAGCAAAAGCTACAAGTTAACAAAAAGGGAGAGATCACAAAAATTGAGGCATTCTGGGTAAAGGGGATAAAGGCAGGCATCGCTATAATTATTGTCTGGGGATGAACAGGAAGGACCATTATAGAAGAATCTTCCCATGAAGAGTGGTATTCAAGGATTCTAGGACACAATGTGCTTACATAAAATCATGTGTACAGCTAATAAATCATTTCAGAGAAGCCACTGACTATTTTTACAGAAATGCCTTGCAGAACATTAGATGCTTATTAATACCAAGGAATTGTGTGGAAATTCTGACCCACATGTTGCATCTTGCAGGGAGACACAATGGTAGACAAAAAGAGTTACTTAGACTATCATTTCTTGAATGGCAGTGGAGGAAGAAGAAGAGACCCTGTTGTGACTAAAATGAGGCTGGAAGATTAGTCTGCATTTGTACTACCGCAGCATTTGAAAAGATTATAGACTTCAAGGCACTCACATTTTTCCAAATCTAAAATCAAGGACAACACTAATTGACATAATTATTTTCCTGGCTTGTCTGAATAAATCATAAAAATATGATCTAATCTCAGTGCTAGAAGCAGATGGCAAGCCCTGCCGATGGTGACTATAACAATAAGTGTAAATAGGCAGCAACACAGAGGATAGCAAAGAAATTTTGGCATGTACAAGGACCACTGAGTCTGTAAAGAGCAGATTTCATGAGTGAAGTGCAGGAGGATAAAATAGGATAGAAGAAGGTTCTGTGATGGCCAACAATCAGGTGAAATGAAATTTTGGAGCTAGCATCTCTAAGGAAGAAATATATTAATCCACGGAAGATTAAGCAAACACCAAAGTGTTCAGTTTAAGCAAACCCAAAAGAATCAGGAAATACTACATATTCTAAACTATTGATGCATAACACATATACATACACAAATACACCCTCTATTAAGAAATCCCTTCGAATTTGGGTATTCTATTGAGACTAGGCATAAACCAAACCTACCTTTTTCATTACAGGTGGCCCTCAATATACAACCGCAATTTCTGTTGCTAAGCAAAACAGTTAAGTGAGTTTTGCCTCATTTTACTACCTTTCTTGCTACAATTGTTCAGTGAATCCCTGATGTTGTTAAGTTAGTAACACAGTTGTAAAGTGAATCTGGCTTCCTCATTGATTTTGCTTGTCAGAAAGTCCCAAACGTGGGCCCCAGGATGCTACAACCTTCATAAATATGAACCACTTGCCAACGTCTGAATGTTGATTATGTGACTATAAGAAATGCTGCAATGGTCATTAAGTATGAAAAACATATACAAGCCACTTTTTTTCAATGCTGTTGTAACTTTGAGCAGTCACTAAGCAAAAGGCTGCACGTTGAGGACTGTATGCTATCCTGTCCTTCTTTTATCAAGTTCCAGTACAATGTCCAGGGCTCTTGTCCAGGCAAAGGGCACCATAAGAATAGCAAGCCATCCTTTTCTACTGGCTGGAAGTTGCAACATCTGCATTATGGAATCACATGGCTTCTCAAGACATCGTAGGAGACTTTTTTTTTTTTTTAAATCCTTTTAGAAGCTTCCTTCTTCCATCTTCCTTCTTTTCTGCCTACCATGAAAGAGTTAAATGCCAGTACCAAAATCACAAAATACTTGCTACATCTTTTTTTCCTTTTCCTTCTTCTTTTTTTTTTAAAAAAAACCCACCATACATCAAAGTAAAATACTGACATACAGTGCCCTGAAGCACTCTCCTGCATGCTTTTAGGTTTGGGAAATTTCATTTGCTACCTTGTGATGATTACATGAGAGGATGAAATGCTTGCTTTGAGATTCATTTTAGGCAGGGATGTAATAAATGGTGTGGCTTTCCTTTCTACTGCAATGGAACTCACTCTGTTTCTCAGTCTCTCTCTCTCTCTCTGTGTCTCACTCTCTCACACACACACAGAGCTTAGTTTATATTCAAGCAATATGATGCAGGTGAGGATCTAGCTGCAGTATTGGGAGGGGGCAGGAATACAGTTAAGCAGACACTGGTGTACAAATGTGGTGTTTCCTAGAGTGAAAATGAGTTTCCTGGTCTCCATCCCTACTGAATGGCAGTCCACCACCACAGACACATACAAAAAATATACACACACAGTCCTCAAATCTCATCATAAATAATTCACTTAAGGTTGACACAGTTTACAGCTTCTCCTCCACCAGACCCAGGAGCAAGCCAGCACAGAGAGTGAATTATCTCTTGCCCCAACAAGAAGTCAATTCCTCCAGAGGGGCAAGACACAGGATAGAGTTCATTTTAATCATGCCACACTGTGCAGAATTACACAGTTGCTTTTTTTTTTCTTTTGTCTTTCAGACCCCATCCTAGATTTTTTTTGGATTGTGGGAAAGCTGAAAAGCTATATGACTCTTTGCAGCTGCTATTAAGAAAAAAGGAACAAATAGCTTCTTGGGTTCCTAAAAATAATAATAAATTTGAAAAAAAAATCAGCATGTGAATCCCATTGTTCAAGAAAGAGGAAGATTTTGTGGGAAACACTTGGCTCATTTTTGTTTTGCAAAGGATACATTGTATTTTCTGCACATATTTCTAGCTCTGTTTCTTCAAAACACAAGTAATAGTAATGTGCACCAAACACATGACAGAATCCAGTGCAGCTTTTTTAAAAAATATGCACCAAGACAACGCAACGCAAATCAGAGAGAAGCAGGAGATATTACATAAATCATGGACTGGTTTATAACCTGCAATCATCTATTCCAGTTGCTATGTTGGTTATTTCATATTTGTAAACAGGTTTGCTGCTTTGTCTGAAAGTTCAGTCCCACTTGACTTTAATAGCAATGGCACTTAGATTTAGATACTGCTTCACAGTGCTTTACAGCCCTCTCTAAGTGGTTTACAGAGTCACCATATTGTCCCCAATAATCTGGGTTTTCATTTTACCAACTTCGGAAGGATGGAAGGCTGAGTCAACCTTGAACTGATCAAAATCGAACTCTTGGCAATGGGCAGAGTTAGCCTGCAATACTCCACTCTAAGCACTGTGCCATCACAGCTCTTAATCATGATTGTAGTGGCAATGGCATTTTTTGTAACAGAGAGACAAATAGAAATTACCAATTTGGGGGATTGGTCCATTTTACCTGTCATTTTTTTCTGTCATCACCTTCCAGCCTCCATCTAAAACACTTTTAGGTAGATATGTCTTCTTGTGCCCTACTAGATTTTTTTTAACTATGTAGCCTCTAGAAACTGCAACAACCAAAAATATCAGAAATGCCTTCTCAAAAAAATTGAGCTAGCGATGGAAAGAGCACTAAAAGCACAGATGCAGGCACACACCATATAAATAATTATTGAACCAGATGTCACAGCAATGGCATAAAACGCTTGTTGCATTATAGTGATTAATTGTAGATTTTCCCTGAACAGAGCCCCCCCCCAAAAAAAGCTTAGATTGTAAAACTCAGTGATCTTCTGTAATAGAAACTGAAGATAGGCCCAGTTAACTCTTACTGATGCAACTGCTGAATTTTCTTTACCAAAGTCTTTGCTGATGATGGGATGACAGCTAGATGCAAACCCATAACCACTGGATGGTTTGCCCAGGATGATTCCTGGTCTCTTCTGAATGTTCATTAAAATCAGTGCTTTCATGACTGTAAATAAGGTGTTGCATTGTAGGTATATAAAGGAAAGTACAGTATGAAGATAGCCTCCTTCATAACCATCACGATGGAGGGAAAGAGGGAAATAGTGCAGTTACAGTCCTGCAAAGAGAGGGTAGCTCTCAGTACTGCCTCTAAATTAAATTTTAAAAACCCTAGAAAAGTATCCTACAAAACAGGAACACAAGTTTGTGGAATAGCAGTGCAAGGAATGTGAACTTGCTAGCAGTTTTTAGTAGCAACAAAATACTATATGTGTTTTTTTAGGAAATGCTTTTTTATTAAGGTTTTGTCCAACAACAATAATAATGCTCCTTCATTAAGGTACAGCATACACACAAAACCAACAACACATAACTACAAATCAAATAACATTAACTAAGAACCCAGTAAATAAATATTAACATGAAAACAAGCAAAAACAATACACTGAGAACGATGCCACAGGATAGACCAAGTATACAGATGTTAACTGCCAGATAAACAAGAATAAGGCGAAATAACCAAATCTTACACGAACGCACTGATCAAAAATAGTCCTTAATCCCTTTTAAATAGGAACAACTTTCCAGTGTATTCACTTGAGCTTCCTACTGGATGTGTGTGCATAGGATAAAAATCTCAAACAGAGGTTCCCAATCCCCAGGCCGCAGCACACTACAGGCCATGGCCTGTTCAAAACCAGGCCGCAGGAGAAATGGGCAAGCACAGATGGAAGTGTGCATATGCACGTATGCAAGGCTTGGCTTGGTGGGCATGGCAAGGGAAGGATACTGTAAAATCTCCAGGTGGTATTTGCCAGTTCTCTGAACAACTCAAAATTTCCACTACTGGTTCTCCAGAACTGGTCAGAACCTGCTGAATAGCACCTCTGGTATGCCTGCCACTCACACACACACCCATCCCAGGCCACCAAGCTGGAAAAGTTGGAGACCACTGACTTAAAACTTCCAAACATATATTTGTTGTTGTGTCTAAGTTATAGTTACTGTAGTGTTTGCGAAGAATGAGACCAGAGACCAGCGTAACTTCAGCTCTTTTATTTAGTTCTGAAAATCTGTCTGAACTAGGAGCCGCGGCAGCTCTTTTTATAGAGAGGCTGCTCGCGGCTAGTGACCAATGACGGCTTCTTGATTTTTCCATCGCTGAGCTGGCCAATCATAGGTTAGCTATTATTGGCCAATCAGAGTTGAGTAGGGAACCAATCAGCTTCCAGTATTTATTAACCAATAGGAATAGACTATTTGGAGTATGTTAATATGGAACAGTTACAGATAATAAATAGCCAACTAACTTCTCTAGAAGGACAAGAAAACCCCTTTTCTTCAAATGCTTCTGCTGATAGGATCAAAACATGCATGACCTTAGCAATATGCAAAACTGGTTCTACCATGAGGCAATGTGGGGATCATCACCTTAAGCTTGCAAGAAAAAGAGAAAAATATTCCAATAGTTTGCCTTACTTTTCTTCTCTACACTAACTCCTGCCATCCAATGAAGCAGATGTATGACATACTTTGTTGAACATCTGTCTCCCAATCCAATTATGTCAGGCACAAAAAATCAGGACCATTTGTAAATTTGCAGCATAGAAGATTTATTGAAACCTATACACACGAATCTAGTCAACTAATGGTCAGCACTAAATTGGTACTACATAAGGGTCAATGTAATTCATGAGGGGAGATGGCTGGACTTGGGTCTTTTGTTGCATCGCAAAGATTCCAAACTGATGATTCATTTCACTCTCTCACACACACACACCGCCTCGGCCTGCTCTTCTACGCATTGGCTTTTATATGTGACATGGAATCTTACATATCTTATGCACTGCTTTCAGGCAGCTAAATATTTTTGGCTGCCCCTAGCAATGTGCTGCTTCCTTCTTTGAGCATCGTACGAGAAAAAAGAATAAACTTCTGTATTTTCTTTCCTCCAGTGGGCTAAAAGCAGTGGTAGTATTCAAATTTTTTTACCACTGGTTCTGTGGGTGTGGCCTGGTGAGCATGGCAGGGGAAGAATACTGTAAAATCCCATTTCCTCCCCAGCCCACTAACCTGCTTTCCAGCTCCGTTCCCCTGTGCAGGGCAACAAAATAAGACCCAGTCGGTCAGCTGGGACTCTGGAGGCAGAGAATAGATGGGGGCGGAGCCAGTCAAAGGTAGCATTTGTCGGTTCTCCGAACTACTCAAAATTTCCGCTACTGGTTCTCCAGAACCTGTGAGAACTGGCTGAATACCACCTCTGGCTAAAAGCAATAGTGGGGAATTACTCTGGAAGTGAAAAATTAGCATAGTGAATAGGCTCTTCTGTCACCATAGAATTCCCTTGAAGACTGTCATTTGGGCAGCTGATTTAGATTAAAAGGGAAAACATTGTGGGAAAGGAAAACTATGCATAATATTAAATGTGTCATTTAAATTATAGTTGCAATGATTGCCAAAATCAAGTGAAAGGTATGCAAGAGATAACAACAATGAAGCAGCAATGTGGTAAGGAGTCATATACAGAAAAATGATTTTTAAAACCTATATATTCTAATTTCTTTTTAAAATGGTATTTGATAACCAATAACAGTAAACCAATAGATAAGTGAAAAATGTTCACAGATGGAGTACAGCCTTCAGCTTCCCTGGGTTTTTCAACTTGGTATGAAAGGATGTGAAAAATAATTTTAAAATGGAAAATAAGAGTAGTGTATTTTGAAATCTTAAAAACCACGAAATGTTCCAACAAGGTATTTTAATGTTTGCAGCTTGTGTTCACTCAAAAACAGGTGCTAAGTATTTCTTCGAAATGAGCCATTTTTTCTCTTCAGGGCTTAGAGTGAATGTTAAAGAAGTTTTGTTGTAAAAATTAGTTTATTTATTGCTCAGCTATGCTGGCATATTTAACACATAAAATGAAATCTGGTTAGATTTTCTTCCCAGAAGGGAATATATGGAAAAGTTGAATGATCCTCTTTGAGTATCTTGACAGCTATCTCTGCATCATAATTATAGGTTATGAAACAAAAAAAGAGAGGCAAGAAATGTCTCTGGGTCTTTATGACCATTTTTCAGTTTTCTTCACTCCTTATAACACATAATTGATTCAGATTCAAATGCCTTGTTCAGCCACAATACAGAATCATAGAGATGAAATGACTCCAAAGATGAGATATCTATTAGTTCAAAAGACTTTGAAGAAGTATCAGATGAAACATAAAATGCCAGAAGATCCCAATGGAAATAAGATGGGTAGTAAATAACTGTGATGGTGGCTCTGCTGACATAACACTTTGTAAACATTTGTAAAGTGTTTTTTCCTGTCTGGTGCTTTTCATTCCAAGTTGTGAACTTCAACTCATAGAATCCCCAGCAAAAAATTGCTGGCTTCAGATATTTAAGCATCCAAAGATGTGAATGGCCTCTAGCTGAGGAAGGCTGATAATATAATGCTTTCTAAGCATGACATATGTATTACCTCATGCCCAGTTTATAATATGCATAAGGTATTTAAAGCCAGTTTAGTGTAGTGATCAAGGTTAGTAACCAAGAGTCCATGAATTCTAATCCTGCCTTAGGCACAAAGCAATTTTTTTTTATTTAATCTAATTTACTTTAAGGGAAAGGATGTGTTCTAAATTCTGAATCATCTTCCTTTCAGGTAAATATTGTATTTGTTTCTTGAAGTAAAGCATTTATATGTCGCCCATCTTTCAGCCAATTCTAAGAGGCTTCCAATCAAAAGTTTTTAAAATGAAAACACTTTTAAAAACTATAAAACATAATCAGTTAAAACATAAAACATTAAAAACAACAAAAATCTGGCACCAATCCATGTTAGCATGCCATCATTTACACCCACAAGGACTTTGGGCCTCTTTCTCAAGTTATAATTCCATCCATATTTCATGTCTCTTAAGTAAACCAATTCAGAGAAAAGGTTTCCAAATCAGTTGCTGGAGCGCATTGTCCCCATGCAAATGTTCCCATTTTTGGCTGGAAAAAGTCCTTGATTGAAATAATTGGAAGCTGTTACCTGATAACATTAGCTCACAGAGATAGCAATAGCACTTAAACTTATATATCCCCTCACAGTGCTTTACAGCCCTCTCCAAGTGATTTGCAGAGTCATCCTATTGCCCCCAACAATGTGGATCCTCATTTTACCCACCTTGGAAGGATGGAAGGTTGAGTTAACCTTGAGCCAGTGAGAATCGAACTGTAGTACTGCATTCTAACTATTGCACCACCACCACGTCTCAGGTAGATCAACTAACTATCATGATCTAAAGTAGATGGAGCCCAAGGTCCTTACAAGGAAAGTTTAAAAGCAACATTCAATCAGCATACAGTAGGGTTATATCATTTTCCTCACGGTCATCCCCCAAAGAGTTATGGACCCAAGGCCACCTAGTAGGCTCTTGGCTAAATATTGATTTGAACTACAACATAATAGTCCTGATGATGAGCTCCAGGGAAAGTACATCAGCAGAGAACCATTACCTTGTGTTTGGTTTCCAACCTCCCAGGAGGCATCTGACAGGCTATTGTGATACAATTTAATCCCCTCACCTTCTGGTAGTTCTGATTAATAACCCACTTCCCTGGGCTCAGGGGTCTGAATTATTATCAAAAGAAGCGAGCTGGGCTTTCGGATACATTACCTCATAAGTAAGCCTTTAGCTAACAATTATGTTACTCTTAAATAACTTTCTGGAGGAGGACTCATATACCAAAAAACATAATAAATCTTCAGCCCAGAGCCTTGTTTATTTAGCCAGGTTTGGTTTCTAAATACATGCTGTTACAGTATAAATAAATATGCAGGCAGCAACTAGTCAGCAGTATTCAAAGGAATTAAAATCCGAATTAGAAGAAATACATGATACAAAAAGAGAGAGCTACAGCTTATAATATATTAAATTACTTTAACATAGTTAAGGAATTATCTGATGCCTTATGAATAATGTAAATCAGTCTCTAACTTCTTCCTACCTTCTCATTCGGTAGGTTAAATCAGTGTACAAGTTAGTTTTCACTGAATGTTTAATTTATAGCCTTGTAAGAATCTTCCTGATGAACTCTGACTGCTGCTCAAATGCAATTGTAGCATACTTCCATAATTCCAGAGACTGGTTCAATTTACACCAAATTTATAAATCACTGTTCTTTTCTACTTTCTTTCTAGCACAACCTACATATTTGTTTTCTCTTTTTAAAAGAACGTTGGCATAGTCAGAAAGCACTGCAGAAATAAAGGGATTTATTCAGAGGTGGGCTGCACTTTCATTGACAAGGGGTTCGCTGGTTGTGAGTGCAAACAAACCAATTGGAGAAGTTACAATAATAAACTATTATTGTAGAAGTAATAATTGGGTTTCTGGGCTAAGGCAAAACTGAAATAGAAAAGAAAGAGAAAAAGAAATAAAAAAGAAAAAGAAAAAGAAGATTCTCCATCCATGAAGCTTCCTTTGGTTCACATTTGTTTAACCATTCTTAAAACTATCCCCTTCTCCAGTGGTGGGATTCAATTTTTTTTTTTACTACGTGGCTTGGCTAGGTGGACGTGACAGGGGAAGGTTACTGTAAAATCTCCAGGCAGAGATGGGATTTGCCGGTTCTCCAAACTACTCAAAATTTCCACTACCAGTTCTCCAGAACTGGTCAGAACCTGTTGAATACCACCTCTGCCCTTCTCCCTATATTTTGGGGAAATATTTTGCTTCGTTATGCTTGGCTTCATAGAGGAAAAATATATCTAAAATCTTCAATGTTTAAAATGTATCAAAATAGCTACTTCATCCTGCATTTCTTAATTTCATGATCTTTTTACCTTTACCCCACTCATGTTACATTGCTTTTTTTCTGAATTGTTCATTACCCATGTTCCTTTCTGAAGAGACTTCAGTTTATTACAGTCTTCTGAAAGATTGACACTTTCGGTACCAGACTGAATTTAGTGAGATCATAGAATTGCACAGCACCTCTACTTTTTCAAGAAAGGTAATTGCCAAAATGCATAATTGCCAAAATGCATAATTGCCTGGTTTTGAATACTAATTTGCTTCTCTTGTAATATTAGAAGGATATAAATTGAGCATCATTTTCTCACCAATCTTCTGATTTTTTACGATATAAAATGGTTTTCAAATGCATGCATATGTTTTAACACATTAAAATTCTGGTCAGCTGTTTCTAGAAACAGAGAAAGAAGCCCCTTGCCTTTTAGCCTCTTATTCTCACTGAAACACTTGTTGATTGCTTTGTACTTTAGACACTGAAATTCTTTAGCATTAAATCCTTACTGAAGATTAAATGCTAATTGAAGGTACAAATAATGTTTAACCTGATAAAGTAATCTTTTGCTTTGTGAACCTCTCATTTGATCCTATTTTGTAGAGTCACATTTCAAGTTAAAATGGCTGAGTTCACACAACCCTTTCAATCAAGCCAAGCTAGACAAGTATGACCCCAGATACTGTGAATGTATGAATGACTTAGCCCTACTGTATGCATGAAAGCAAATGTCTGGTATTAAAACATAGCTTAGTGCATGGATGAATGAATCTATCATTTTATTCATATGCAGCACTGTTTATATACATGTGCTAATTTTAGGAGATGGGAGTTTCTCTGAAGTATTTTTTTTTTAAAAGCTCAATTTTAAATTCCACAACCCTGGGAGTGGGATTTCTGTTTCTCTCATGCAGAGATTTGTAAACTCTATGTATGCACGCCTGCATTTCTCTTCTGAATATAATATCTCAGCCACACACATACATCTTCAGTCAGACAACGGCATGACTGAAACACATTATTTCCTTTTCTACTGTCACATCTTTTATTCTGGCAAGCCCCCCTGATTCAGGTGAAAGATGATCAGCTAAGTAATCAAGGTACATGCATTTCCATAAAGATAAATTATATTTCAATACATTCTTATGATAACCCTCAAGGACTGATTACTGTAAACAGGTGCCAGTTAGGTGAGGTGTATAAAATAGTGCTTTAAGGTCATTAAAATGTACGGCTCCCACTCCATGGTTGTTAAAGCTGAGACCCTTCATACCACTGTATTTTTGTATGCAGCTGCCCTTCACCCCCATCTCTCCACTCCTATTCTCAGATTTCATTCTGGGAAACAGCTCTAACAAACAGAAGCCCCTGGAACAATTGCTTCTGTGCTGAAACATGCTGGTCATTGTCACCTCTATCATTACGCTTTTGGTTTACTGTCTTTATGAAAGACTTGGCGCATTCCTGGTTGCCTGAATTTGTTGGAATTTTCGGTTGTTTAAAGCTGTTGCCTAGCCTTGATCAATCCTCTCTTCTTGATGCCATATCAGAATGCCAGCATATTAATAAAATCTTTCATTCCCCCTCCCCCCGCGTATTCTTTCAGATAGATGCATGCCAAGACATGTGTAAATCATGGGTGTAATTCAGGAGATTCATAAAAGTGATAAGACGAATATTTCATCACCCTGTATTTTTTTTCCTGTCTATTGCAAATTTCTGAAAATGCACTTACTTCATTTATGAGTCTACAGTTCATTTGAGATACCTGCTTTCTAACACGAGCTTTAATCCAGTCTTCATGCTTGTTTCCTGGAGCTATCATTACGTATGATTGGTCATTTTAGCTGCTTTTTTCTGATAAGAATTCATCTCCTATTTCTTGCAGGCATCTTCACCTAGCAACTCTTCTGTCTCTTGAAAATTACTTTATTTATGAAGCCCCCATTCTTCCATTGCTTGCTGAAACCAAAGCTGCATATTTGTTGCAAAGGCTTATTACTGTAAGCCAGAGCAATGATTTTCAATTATAATTTTGCACTGGATAAAACACATGCATTATATTATCCACAAGGGTACAAGCTTTAGATAACCATTAAAGCATTTAATATTTGTTGGAAATGGAAAAGGAAAAAGGAATATAGTAAGGAATTGATAATGCAAGTTGGCTATTCCATACATTTATTTGTTTGATGTCAAGAATGTTATAAAGCTGCTCATTTCAAATAATATTAGGTGTACTCTGGAGAGCATATAACATATAAAATGATAATAATAGTCTAAACATCTGGCTTATTGTGCAATAAACCATAATAACATCTCTAATACCATTGGGTTTAAAATTCACATTAAATTACAATCTAAAAGAATTTTTTTATAAAATGATGTATCATTGGTATTTAACACCAGATAAGTTATCTAAGACATATAAAGGTATGTCAAACGAATGCTGGAAGTGTAAAAGTAAAGAGGGGACCTTTTATCATCTATGGTGTACATGTGAAAAAGCAAAAAAATTGGAGTATGATTCATATTTTAATTTTAAAAATTGAAAATGGAGATAAAAATGAATCAGAACTTTTCATTTTGGATTTAATGGAAAATATTTGGAACTTTGTTATTATATGTTGACAGAAGCAAGACTATTTTAACCACAAAAATGGAAGGATACTTCAATTCCTACTGTGGATGAAGGTTGCAAAAGTTGATGGAGTTGGCTGAAATGGCAAAATTGACCACTTTGATTAAACAAAAGAACATAAAAGTACTTTTATTTCCACATGAAGACTACTTCTGAACTGCATGGAGAAGAATGAAACTGACTTTGGGTTTTACTGATTAGACTGATGAATCTTAACAGAAATAATTTGTTCATATTATTATGAAAAAGCAAAAAGTTGTGATTTGATGTTAATGCTTTATTTTACTGTAACAGAGAGATTTCAATGCTTCTCTTTCTTTTTTACTTATCTTCCTCACCTCTCCTTCCCCTTTCCCTCCCCACTGTTTTCCTATTTACTTTATATTTTGTATTTTACATTATTTTATAACTCAATAAAAATGTTAATGGTAAATAAAAACATCTCAAATAACAACTTTTGCCTGTCTCAGGACCTTGGAAAGGAAATTGATAGGTGGATAAAAATTCAAATTTAAAGAGGTATCCTTTATTTTTCATAATATTATGTCATTATTAGCTTATAGCTAAGCTTTAAAATTTCTACTTGAAAATAGTAGGAAACGCCCTCAGTATTTTTTGAGAACTACAAGACAGCTTCAAGATATATCCTGAATTAATTATAAAAATAAATAAAAATGATATTTTTATATTATTTTTTATTATAAATTTTCTTTTGTTATACATCATGTTTCCATTCCTGCAATGACAGTGTACTGTCTGTATCTAATCTCTTTTGAATACTCATATTATACACCATAATTACAGCCATGATTCTCATAATATGATATTTTCAAGTTTGAGTATGTTTTTAATATATCGTAATTCAAATTACTAGAGAGATTTCAGGAGGAAAAAACCATAACCAAGCACAGGCATTTTGGAATTGGTGTTTGTTTTTTGTCTGAGCTTTATTTGCTCATTTTTCCATAATCTGATGAAGAATATAAAAACCTATTTGTGGTACTGTAATATGTGAAATAAATGAATTTTATTCTGAAGGTCAGCCTCATATGCTGTAGAAAATTGTAGGCAAAGCTTGCCTCAAATTGAGGCAGACCTGCATTCAGAACATTGCAGTTTCAGCTATAATAGAAAATGTTGCCAGGAAAAAAAATTGTATCCAGGAGTGAAATGACATATCTCTAGATTGGGAGTCCTATGGTGAGCCAGATAGCTGACAGCTGATGTGCCTAATATAATTTCATCTGAATTTGCCTACTAGAGTCCACTAAAATAAGTATTCTGCAGAAGTCTAAATTCTGAATCATTCTTGGATATGAGAGGGAAAACAAAAACATAAGGAAACAGGTTCTGATCATTCACATATTTTTATGTGGACTCAATGGGTGCAATGTCACTTGATCTGTTTGGGAAGTTTATGGATGCAAACAAGGAAGAGCAAATGCTGTTTGCAAAAAAATAGGTCAGTAGTATCATGGTAGACTTTTGTGAGGTCCATACTAAAGAATTTCCAATTCTGCTACCTTCCAAAGTCACTACAAATATCCCACTCTATTCATTCCCAACATTCCTCTTTATCCTCATGAGTAAGGCAGTGATGGGATTCAATTTTTTTTACTAGCAGTTCTGTGGGTGTGGCTTGGTGGGTGTGACATGATTTGGTGGGTGTGGCTTGTGGGCGTGGCAGGGGAAGGAAAATCTCCATTTCCATCCCACTCCAGGGGAAAGGTTACTCAAAATTTCCGCTACCGGTTCTCCAGAACTGGTCAGAACCTGCTGAATACCACTTTGGAGTAAGGGCTGGGGACTGTTTTTTAAAATGCATTTAGGAACTCAGATGGATTCATGGGAACTAAATAAGGTTTTTACTATTAGAGAGATTTATATATGAAATATAGAGGTTCTTTATAATTTATAATTCCAGATTAAGGATAAACAGTAATCTTTTCATAGTTTTTTCTTTTTCCAAAATTGCCTGGTGTAATTCCACAAATTAACCTGGCATTTATACTATATTAATCATGGCATATATTATAACTGTACTGCCTGTGCTGCTGTTAATATTGAATAAATCTGTTTCTACTATATGCACCAATATTTCTGGATTCCACACATTCAGGAATAAACAACTGTGTATGTTTTGCAAAGAGCCCAGGCTGAGAGAGGAAATATAAAGACAGTGAATTTGAATGGGGAAAGAATAGATTGGATTATTCTTGAAAGGTCAAATAAATTCATACATAAGATGAAATAAGAGAAGTTTTCTGTTTTAAGAACGAAGATAAATATCATAGTTCATATAAGACAGTCTTCATTTTACAACCATTTACTTAGTGACCATTCGAAGTTATAACAGTACTGAACAAAGTGACTTATGACTGGTTTTCATACTTACAACCATCATAGCAACCCCGCAGTCACATGATCAAAATTTGGGCACTTGTCAATAGGCTTATATTTATGACACTTGCACTGTCCTAGGGTCATGTGATCATCATTTGTAACCTACTCAAACCCACAAGCAAAATAATGGGGAAAGCCAGATTTGCTTGTGACTGCATGATTCATTTAACAACAGCAGTAATTCGTGTAAAAACTATGTCATAAAATGTCATAAAACAGGACAAAACTCACTTAATAACTGCCTTGCTTAGCATTGGAAATTTGGGGCTCAATCATGCTTGTAAATCAAGGGCTACTTGTATTTGAAAAACTGGTCCAGATAAAACTACAGGTTAGTCAGGCTAAGAGCACTATAATGGAAAGAATATTATAATACAGAGGAAGAGGAAATTGCCAGTGTTGTGAACAGAAATGGATTCTAATTGAAAAGAGAAAAATAGAGTAGGAAATAGAAAATAGAAGAGAGAAAATTAAGAACAAGAGCATAGGAGATGCTGTTGAAAGGCTCTTCAAAAAAGCTCAGTTTTTAATAACTTTCTAAAAATTACCAAGCAGGGGGCCCTCCTGATCTCAGTGGAAAGCCTATTTCATACCAATGGCACTTCTATACAGGGGCAGCACCTTCTTGCTTTGCCCTCCCCCCAAGACATTAGAAATATTGGTCAGCAACACAATCTAACATGCCATGCTGAATCCAACTGTAGCTGTCAAGCCAAGAAGGGCTTCATAGGGTGTCACTAGCCCTTCAAATTGTACCCAGAACAGAATTGGTAAGAGTCTGTTGTTATATGGGTGATATATAAATTCAAATAAATAAATAAATAAAGGTATATTATTGTATGCCTGATTGTAATTTGCAGTCTTTAGAGACAGCCCCATGTAAAACACGCTGCAGGAGTTTATGTGGATAGGGATGAACTAATGTTATTAATTTCTCTGGCACCGGTAAAGATACAATTAGTGCATTTACTGACTAGCAAAGTCTCCATCCTTCATCATGGTGTCACTTAGTGTTTAGGAAGGAGTCACCAGGAGTTCAGAAAGACAGTACCCAAGAAGAACCCCAATGCATAAATAGTATCTTTGTCTTTAACAGAATAGCAGATTTGGAAGGGACCCCTGAGGTCTTCTAGTCCATCCATCCACTTGAACAAGAGATCACATATTATTCCAGGCAAATGGCTGTCCAGTCTTTTCTTTAAAATCTCCACAACTTCTGAAGGCAAGCCATTTCACTGATTAAATGTTCTAGTTGTCAGGAGCTTGTTTTCCCCTTATTTCTATCTTGGTTCTCCCCTTGATTAGTTTTCATCCATTGCTTCATGTCTTTCTTGGGTTCAAATCCTCACAGCTTCCTGGCACTCGAATAAAACATTAATATCATCTCCCCCAGAAGAGTGCTATGCTAGGAACAATTAAGATTATGCACGGAGCCCTCAAACTCCCAGGCCTCTGGTAGAGGATCCAAGACTGAGGAAGACACAGACCACCAGAGAGATAAGAAAGGAATATTTCTTTCTGAGAAACAAAGAGACAGATGGAATTGCCATTGTTTTCTCTGTCAAAACATATGCCTTATCAGAACATCAGATTTTGGAGCCCCAGGACTGAAACAAGACACCGCCACTGTGAGCTGCACTATCCTATGCAATAAAGGACTAGGGGTGACATAATAGCATTATTCCGGTATTTGAGGGGCTGCCACAAAGAAGACAGAGACAACTTATTTTCCAAAGCACCAGAAGGCAAGATAAGAAACAACAAGGGAAAACAATCAAGGAGAAGAACAACCTGAAATTAAAGGGAAACTTCCTCACAGTGAGGATAATTAACTGGTGGAACAGCTTGCCTCCAGAAGCTTCATCACTGGAGGTTTTTAAGAAAAAAAACTGGACAGCCACCTGTCTGAAATGGTATGCTTGAGCAGGGGGTTGGACTAGAAAACCTTCAAGGCCCCTTCCAACTTTATTCTGATTGATTGAAAAAAAGAGAATACGAGAATCAGTATCTGATTTGGTACGAAACCCAAGAACCCTAAAAGTTTCACTGCATACAAACGTTTTACAAATTTCATGCAAATTTTGCAACGGCAGCAATGAAGTAGAATGGCCACAACCTTGAAACAAAGTGTGCTTCCAAAGTGTCTCCCTTTTAAGTGTTATGCATACTTTTTAAAAAAAATTAACCAGAATTATGGTACCAGTCACCTTCCTGACCAAGGCAATATCTGTGAACTGACACTTATTCTTGCACCTTTGGCTGTAAAATGTGTTGGTTTCTGCCAAAATCAGTCTTGTGACTCCAGGTGACTCGCTATACAAAACACATAAAAATATAGTGTATATCAAAAAAAGTAACATTACAGTGTAGCCAATGGCCTTAGCAGCTTAGTCACAATGCCTGAGGGCAAAGCCCAATCTTCAGGGCTTTCTGCAAAGCTAACAGGATAAAGATCTCAGATGGGATACTGGATCCATGACAAGGAAGGATCTGCCCTAGAAATTAGCTGCAGCAATTGTCAATGAAGCAGTCACTTCCACGCAGCCATCATTTTTGCCCTCTCCATCTTCTAAAAAAACCAAATCCCATCCATCAGTGATGGTCCTCACCGCCATCATTCATGCTGTGTCCTTGCATTTCTTTAGAACAGGGGTTTCCAACCTTGTCAACTTCAAGACTTGTGGACTTCAATTCCCAGAATTCTGGAAGTTGAAGTCCAAAAGTCTTAAAGTTGACAAGAATGGAGACCCTTGCTTTAGAACACTGCCGTAATCAAACCGTCTCTTGACTCTGATTGAACTGGCATTTCTTCTAGCTGACCAATAGGGGAGCAAGTAACAGATCGTCCCCTTCTTCATTACCCCTATTGGGATTAGAATCTCGGACACTGAGTGAAGCGGTCAGGAATTGAGACGCCACGTGACTCCCATGTGACTGCTTTATTCCACAACCCCAATCCCGACTGTAAAGATATTTACATTCAGCAATTGGAACAGTGGGGTTGTGCAATGAGCCAAAACACAGAGTTATAGTTGATTGATTGGAGAGTGCTGGCTCCCTGAATGAGACAATCTGCACTGTGATTAGCTTGGGTGGATGTGGAGGGGGGACTTTTCCTTTTCCCCCACCTTTTTCTTCTGTGTGCCCGGTATGCTCCATGATTTACCTCATGATGTCCCTGTTTGCCCTACTATCTTGTCTGCTTTATCTATGGATGTAAATATATATTTATTGATATAAAACTGCAAGGTTGCATCAGCATCTCTGACTACATTTGGACACATGCTGCGCAAGTCCCTGACACCAACACTCCTAGTTGCAGTTGTTAAGTGGTTGTGCGAGTCATTAAGCAAAAGGAATCTCAGTTACAGAGTGGACTGAGAGTGGACGCTGGGGCGAAAGCCTGGATGGCTTCACTTGGGAATTGAAAATACTCTGTGCTGAAGTCCAAGCAGGATTTTCAGCCCCTGAAGGAGAAACACATTTGCAGGCAGCCTGTGTCAGGCCTCCCTGGGCCGCCCCCACAACCCTGAGGCACACATACTCCTTCTCTTACCATGCTGCTGCCTCTCTGCTCAGGAGTTGAAAACCTTCCCTCCCAAAATCCTAAGGAGGATTTTCATCCCCTGAGCAAAGTGACACTTGCAAGTTGGCCTGAGCCAGGCTCCCCAGGGACTCTTAGCCGTCTGAGACTCCTCACCTTCTTACCAAGCTGCCTCTCTCTTTGAATTTCCACTTTGGGGGCTGGCTGAAAGAGATGCATGCCGAAGGATGTCAGCTCTTCTCCATGTGTAGAAGCGAACTCCTTCAGCAGGGTGCAGGAATGGAGCTCAGATCTCCCATGTCAGATTCAGGCTACAGAGAGTCTCTCATAAGTGTGACATGGAGTGATCTGGATTCTGTGCTTTTGATTATGCAGAAGGAAAGAAAAGATTGGAAAGTAAAGGTGTTTTCCTTTATAGCAGGTCTCTGGACCATTTCCATATCTATAACTTTTGGATGCTAGATACTGAAAGTCATACTCCTTGATACCAAAAGACGTATCCCTAGATACCAGAAGTAACAAAAAGGCCAGGTT
The DNA here is from genome assembly GCA_004320025.1 of Laticauda laticaudata. Classification (NCBI taxonomy): domain Eukaryota; kingdom Metazoa; phylum Chordata; class Lepidosauria; order Squamata; family Elapidae; genus Laticauda; species Laticauda laticaudata. The sequence goes on from BHFT01041289.1 coordinate 27,676, forward strand.
CTATTTCTGTAAGTAAGGTATATGTTTGTATTTTGCAAATGAAAAAGAGCCAAGGGAGTGGGAGTGACTGATCCTTAGATTAAAATGGCAACTTGGGACTCCTGCCACTCATTTCCCTGTTATATTTTATCATTAATTATCATCCATTTATAAACTTGTAAACTTTGGGTCTACAGCCATTACAAAAAGATAATTGACAGTGTTGAGGTAATTCCCTGTTAGGAGAATGAGTGCACACAGGGAGACGTAGTGAGAGTGATGGTGAATAACATATGATACACTGAATAGTAAAATGTAGGTTTTACTTCCAGTAAATGGTTACGCAAAGTCCAACAAGCAGTCCAAGTCATACACAGTTAAAGCAGTCAGTATTCAGTCCAGGGATAATCCATATAACAAAGTCCAGTATCATACACAGTTCAGTAAATAGACTCACAGCAATCCAAGAAGAACGCACGATCTCAGCCAACAGTCAATAGGAAAAATGAGGAACAAAAATCATCGACCATCAGAACATCTAGCAACTAGGCAACTAACAACAACAGAACAACCCAGGTTCTTGGCTCCATCTTAATGTCGTTTGAGGAACCACACCCAATTACAATTTTAGCATTCCTTAAAGGGAAACAGATTAAATGTCTATCCTGGTTTATATATTTCCAATCCAACTGTTAGGTGACTAGCAAATTCCTAACAGACAGATTGCAGATGTGTGGCTTTTCAGCCAAGTGAGCCAGGGGTGGGATTCAAATTTTTTAGCAACCCAGTTCGTGGGTGTAGCTTGGGTGGTGGGTGTGGCTTGGTGTCATGTGTACTGGCGTGCGACATGGCTTTGGTGGTCATGTTATTGGCTGGTGTTGGCCACTCAATATCACTCACACATCGAGGCATGCATCTCTCGCCTGGCCTCTCATGACTATGGAATGTTGCAACAGTCGTAAAGTGTGAAAAATGGTCATAAGTCACTTTTTTCAATGCCATTGTAACTTTGAATGGTCACTCCACACAAGAAGAAAGTACCAGACAGGAGGGGAGAAAAACTCCAGAGATGTTCCTGAGACAGGGAAGTCTGGTCCTACCAAGAATGTAATCAGGGTTAACGGACAGGCAGTTTCTGCTCAAGCAAACACCAGAATAGTTCCTGCCTTCCTTACAGGATTAGGCCAGTCATTTCTTCTAACAACTGGTTCTCCGAACTGCTTAGAATGTTAACAACCGGTTCCAGAGAATAAGTGCGCATTGGTAGAATCCCACTCCTGCAATGAGCCCCCTGTGACTATTAAATTACTAATATTTCCCTTCCTGATCTGTTTTCAACACATACGGATCTCTGAATAATATAAGCCATGCAGATCTTGTGCATTGAACTGCCAAGTTACATCTCAATCTTGTACACTGTTCTCAAGTTCTCAAATCTATTTCTGAAATTTTGGAATACATGTCAACGATTTCTTTCCCCCAACAGTTCTGGCTTGCCATATGAAAGCAACTGCAAACATTTACAGAGCAAGATCTGCCTCTCTGAAGACATACAGCATTTCCCATAATGTTTGCTTTGTGGGCCAACCTTTTCTAACTTGATGTTCTTCAAATGCATTCAGACTATAACTCTCCAAATTCTCAACTAACATACATTTTGGTTGTGTTAGCTGATGATCTCTAATCCTAATTCACATACAGGATGCTCAATTAGAAATAGTAAGGTTATGGTGGGAATAGTAAGCTATTAACATGCTACATTTTGTTGTTTAATGATATATATTTATTGTACTTATTTCAGATAATAGCTTCATTAAGATGGCAATTTGAATTCAATATATTCATCCATCCTGGAAAAAACTTCATCTTGGATTTTATTTTCCTTTCCCAAAGAAATAGTTACATGATAGTGTTTTTGCTGATACAGAACGTTGACCCATTAATGCATTTATGGTTAACACCTTCTTAACACTAATGAAAGCAATTACTGGGAATAGTTTTTTACACACTACCAGCAAGATTGTGTTCTATATAAAATAAATATTCTTGGCTTCTCACCATAAATAGAAAAAATACAAGTGAATTTCAGAATCTGATCCATCAGCAGTGTGTCAGCTAAATCAGAGCTAAAATAAATCTGATCTCTGAATCAACTGTACTAGAAGGTAAATCCCACTGAACTCAGAAAGGCTTCCCTTTGCACATCTCATGGATTACATATAATTATTTTGTCCATCCTCCATGCAGTTCCATGGTTTGCTTTTAGGGTTAAATTGGGACTGAGCCCTGGCTCATTTGCTTTTCAATCAATTTTATTGGATTCCACAATTTCCCTGTGTGGGAATCAGGGAAGGAAGAAGTGCTGAAGTACCTATGCTTTCAGAAGGTAGTTCTTTTACTACAAAAGGTGCCCCAAGGAGTGTTAAGCCTGAATCAGAATTGGGAAAGAAGCATCCCATTGATCTCAGGAGCATCTATGTCATCTTCATAAAGACTCAACACATGGTCCAGCGCTATTTGTTGGTTGCAGGCCTGCCAGAGGACTCCAACATTGGATAGGGATAACCTTAATTCTCAATTTGATCTATGGAATGTGGCAGGGCTACATCTGGATTGAAGGGTGTCCTGTGTAAGGTGGAATTATGCCAGTAAGTGGCAAGGTGTCATCCAAGGTGACATTATAGCCAACCTGCTTAGCAATCCAGTATTCTTTCCAATTTCACAAAGGCATAGATGGAAACATTTTTCGCGAGGATTCACTTCCAAGTGGTCCATTTCTAAAGTACCAAGGAGTACCACATTAATCCAGAATTCACTGCACTTGTAAAACCTACCATAACTTGGAGATATATTAGTGACTTGCACACCACAGAAATCAGAAGCCTCCCAGGAGAATGAATGGTGAGTCTTTGACTTGCTCTTGAGGTAGCAATAAGACCTTTCCTGCACACTATCTATGGCCACCAGTGATCTTTCCCAGTTTCAGTAGCAGTTTGATACACACCACCATAGAAATTAGGCTACTCACAGAGGTTGGAAATGTTTGTAGAAAGGTGGTTATGGAAAGAAAAAGGTTGAAATGGATACAACTAGCTCCATTGATAAGTAGGTTTACTCTACTTTTTCTTGAAGAACCTGTGATATCCCTGACCTTGTAACAGTATCTACAGCTACCAGGCTCATACTCTTCCAAACACACTGAACACATGGTGGAACACATGGTGTTGCATTCTGACAGTACTCAGTGGAAGTTTTCTTGGAGTGAGGAATTTCTTAGGAGGATCAAAGACTGGTACAGAGGAATGTATCTTCTTCCCAACAACAGATCGATGTGGTAGAAAAAAAATCTTCATGTATCTCCTGGAAAAGAGCACTGTATGTCATTAAACAGGAATGCTGCCACAAAAAGTTTTTATGAGAACAATCAGCCCAGACCTCTATGTAGCATACTCCAGGGAGACATCAGGAGATGAAACCATCCCAAGGAACCAGTGACAGAAATACTGTTCCAAATGAAAATTGGACAGTGTGTCAACAGTGCTACGAATGAAAGGTATTTAATATATAATATATGCATTACAGATAATTGCATGAGCAAGCCACATGCACAAAGTTCATGGTAGGTAGGCAGGTAGGTTGGAAGGAAGGAAGGAAGGAAGAAAGGAAGGAAGGAAGGAAGGAAGGAAGGAAGGAAGGAAGGAAGGAAGGAAGGAAGGAGTAGCTGGAGTACAGAATAACACAAAAAAGTTAATATGGTGCTTTTTAAAATATCATACTACAATATATCAATACGAGTGTTCAAGATTTATCCTTAGCACTACATTAAGCTGCAGAGGCTATATAACCTGTAATTATCTCTAGTGAACCTTCTTACCTGTGACAAAACTGACTGAGGAGGAGAAGGAGAGGGAGAGGGAGAGGGAGAGAAGGAAGTTGTTTTATGAAGTTTTATTATTGGAGAAGGAAAAATAACATCAGCTGCTGTGCAGGTGTCTTGATCACAAATTCTGGCCACAAATGGTTGTTTTAGGTTCTTGGATCTCATTTGAGATCAGAACTGATTTATCTTCAAAGAGAAAATATATTGGAGGTCCATGAAACTGAGACAGCTACAATAAATATTATTTCATTTCTTCCTCCTATTTTTTTCTCTCAGTTGCCTACTTAGCTGGTAGATATGTTTTCTAACCTGAAATTATTAGGTTTCTCAGGAAAACAAAGAAACTGGATTCAAATTCATATGTAACAACATTGAAATTCAAATACTGAAGCATTTATGGTAGATATATTAAGCTACAATAAATTTATCTTCTGTCCCACCAGTTTGGCTTATTAGAAAGGCATATATATTTGTAAATACAGAATCAGGATTTGTTATCTTCAGCTAATTTAATCTGAAGTATTTTTTTTCTTTGTTTTTGCAAAAGAACTGCTGGGTTTCCCAGTATCTCTATTAGCCACTAGAGGCCACTGCCATATGTGGCAAAGTGGCTTGGCTTTCCATCTTTCTATTTGAATCTGGTGTAGGAGTATGAGGTAGTTTACATGGAATGATATGGGCCACCAGAGAAAAATGGATGCTACTACAGTAGACTATTGTGTAAACAAAGAAATTCTGAAAGAAAAACACATTCTGCAGAATGAAAAATAGAACATTTAACTAAATTCCTTTTTCAGAGTATATTTTACAGTATAAGTAAATGAGCCCTTTCTCTTGGAAAGACCTGTCTCTTGCACTTACCAATGTGACTACATTACACAGAGAGGTCTCATCTAAGAGTGAGATATTGGGTAATCCTATACGGAATCCTCGGGTTACAATGGCAACTGGGATTGGAATTTCTTTCACTAAACAATGCAGTCGTAAAGCATGACATCACATGATTGGAAATGACTGTCACATGACTGTAGGGACACTGCAAGCTGGAACTCAGGAAAACAAGAAATACTTCTCAATAGGATATGGATTAGACATTTTTAAAAACCGAAGGCTGTTTTGGCTTTTTTCCTTCATTCCAGCAAAGCTTTGGAGAAGCTGGAAGAGGCAGGAAATGCAGTCAAGCTAATCACAATATTTTTTTTCTTTAATCACCAATAAGCTTTTTTTGTGTTAAACATTTCAACATGCAAATAACCTGAAATGACCTAAGTGAGATCTGGGCATAGAAAGATTCATTTAATTCTTACAAAATAAATGCTTATATCCATGTACATGTTACTTTCCCAAAAACTATGCTTTAGACACCATAGTGACTGGGTTCAAATCCCAGGCTGAGCAAGCCAAATAAATCACATTATGACTTAGTATGGCATAACTAAAAAACCTAGTCCTAATAGAATAAGAACTGAAACTCAAGTCTTATTTTTAACATGTTAGCCAGTATATTACTCTGGTTTTCCCTTACATATGAATATATTTTTCAAGTGAGAATAATTCAGTTAGTAATGTCTCAGTGGTAGGATTCAAAAAAAATTTACCATAAATTCTGTGGGCATGGCTTGGTGGGTGTGGCTTGGTGGGCATGGCAGGGGAAGGATACTGCAAAATCTCCATTGCCTCCCCACTCCTGGGGGAAAGTTACTGCAAAATCCCATTCCCTTCCCATCCCACTAACCTGCTTTCCAGCTCAGTTCTCTTGTTCAGGGCAACAAAAGAAGACCCAGCTGATCAACTGGGACTCTGGAGGCAGAGAATAGATGAGGACGGGGCCAGTCAGAGGTGGTATTTGTCAGTTCTCCAAACTACTCAAAATTTATGCTATCAGTTCTCCATAACTAGTCAGAACCTGCTGAATACCACCTCTGTAATAATGCCTATGTGTGAAAATGAAATATAAGCAATAATTTAAACTTTATTTACTTTGCACTTCTTAAAATGAATATAAACCAATGTTCAGGTAATAGCTAGGTAAAAAAGACAGTATGTTTAATGGACTGCCTCATTGCATACAAACTAGTCTGCTTCCAAATATTGACAGTAAGTCACTGTGTTGTCTATATTAAAGTCAAGAAAATAAGAGATAGGGCTTTTCTGTTATGGAAACTTTAAGAATTTAGTTCAAATGGAATATCACCTGGCTCCATCTCTATTGTTTTTCTGTCATATTAGATATTTTAAAAAAACTCATTTTGGGTGTGTGTGGTGTATGCCTAGTTCTGATGGCTTGAGGCGCTCATTCCTACCTTGGTTATTTGATTTTTTTCTACACTGTAAGTGTGCCTTGAATTAATCTTGACTTTTGACTACTATCTGGATTAGTTCCCTTAGATTTTCAGAAGTGGTTTGCTATTGCCTTCTTCTTAAGGTTGAGAGAGAATGACTGGCCCAAAATCCCCAGCCAGCTTCATACCTAAGATGGGACTAGATATTAAGCTCTGTGGTTTATAACTGGTATCTTAATTACAACATCAAACTGGCTCTCTGCAACGATGAGTCATTTTTAAAAAGGTTTCTAGTCACTATTTTGCAAAGCAGAAAACAAAGGAAATGCCAGGGAAGGAAAAGAGAACCTGCTCTATTCTAACTAAGAATATTTGGGATTTTAAAAAAAAAAGATCCACCCATTGTGTATATGCAATTGTATTAAAGATATAACCAGGCAATCATTAGCATGTAATCTCTATTTGGTGTTCATTTCAACCCTACTTTCTATCGCTATTTGCTTGTTAGTCTTCAGCCTGAAAATCAGAAGTTAGCTGAAAGAATTATAGATGGCAGACTTCCTGGACTATTCAGCCTGGCAAAAGACTTCGTCCAAAATGTGGAATAGAGATGAGAGACTGATACCAATGTCTCTAGCCTTGATCTCATTCCTCTGTGTAAACAAGTTACTTTCCTACAATGGTCTAGCACTAGTTATTAGAGTTAGCTTACTCTGACAGACTAATGATAATATATGACACCCCCCCACCCCCCAAAAAAAGAAGGTATCCATTGATTGCCCTTAGTGTGCTTAGCCATCTTTTTAAAGTGAAACTCTTTTTCAAATTGTTTGTGCCTCATTAGGTTGCCTCAGTCTCAGCAAAGGAGAAATTTGCTTTAATGGCATTGTTTTGAATTGCTGAGGGAAGAATCTATCAACTGCAAGGTGCCCTGCTGCTGAACTCAGCCAAAAGGCACTTAATAACTCCAGCAGATGTTTCAGCTTTTTAGGCCAACTGAGTTTTCCCTTCTTTTTTTTTTCAGAATCATTTGCCAATATCATACAAATCCACAACTCAGAGTTGCTAAAGGAAAAAGAAAAACTTCACTCCATTATTGGCAATTATTTGCCAATAAACAAGAGAACAAAGAAGGAATCCTCAAAGTACTCTTTACACATTCAGGATTAACCCTTTAAGGGTAAAAGCAATAGAAAAAAAGGAGAAAACAAATTTTCTCATGTGTAGATCTTTAGTTTGTAATGAGGTGTTACTGAAACAGGAAATGTTTTTCTTTTAAATCATATTTTCCCTTTATCTTTTATATCACCAAGCAACCCTCCCCCATCACTACTTTGATAGTGTTTTGAACTAACCCAAAAGTCCAGATCCAAGTGACTCTGTCCTTGCTTCTTTAGCAAATTGCTCTGGTTTCAACTGGAAGATTGATTAAGTGCATGTCAGTCAGTCTTATATTTATTTCAGTGGGACTTAAGCACATCTATATTTGTCAGTATTGAGATGTCTTTGGATTAAGGGATTACCTGTGAAGGCTGACTAGCAAATGTTCAACTCTCTAGCAAGATACAGTTAATTTTTTGCAGCAAACCGAGTAGAAAATTAAAAGGCAAAGTTGCTTTCCTAAAATAGTATTGAACTGGTCAGCAGTTGGTTATTCTGTCATCTAGTTTAAGATAGACTCTCTTTGATTCTCTGCATTAAGCTGCTATTTTTCTATAGCACTGCTTGGTTTTAAGTGCTCTAATCTTCACAGTTTTGCAATATTAGATATATGCTTTATAAATGCTTCAATATTTTTGTGTTGTGCATGAAGTACAAAAGCCATGACTGTATAGTGACAGTACTTTCATGCCGACTCAAAAGTCTTGATTATATTTATATTCCAAGTATTTAACTTTAAGCTCCATCATAACTTTGGGTAGAATACAGTATAAGGCAAACAGTACACTATCAAGCAATACAAAAAACAAACATCTGGAGAAAATCATCAGAGCCTAACAAGCAATCATCCTTCAAGGGGTCCACCATCCCTCTAGCCAAAAACTGGGGGAACAGCCAAGTTTAAAATAAGATCAAAGTAAATATCATACAAAGCTCTGGAAGAATATGGTTCCAGAGGCCAATATTAAGTTGTTAGTGACATAAATAAATACTAAAAGTTACTATAAGCAAGAGCTTAAGTAATAGGAATGATGATAAAAGTTCAGTGCATCACATTTGTTTCAACTGTATAAGATACAGGTTATGGCAAAATTCAAATTTCAATGACAAGTGTATGAAAAATGTACTAGAAAATACTCTGTGGCATATAAGCGCCTGTCCCTAGAGCTTATTTTTGTGGCAAGAGGTCAATTAAAAAAAAAAAAAAGCAGCTATGATCAATTCTCATAGAAAAACTAAGAAAAAATATTTCTAGATCCTATATCAAAGGTCAAATTGTTTCAGGTGAGATTGCTATATTATTGTCACATACCGGGACTTGTTACTTTCCCACTGCATTCATTTTATTTCATATCATATCACTTAAGTACATACTGAAACCAACCAGATCTGCTCAACTCACTTGGGTTCTGTGAGCAGGCTGATTGTTTTACAGGATTCTAGTTGAAACTGTTTTACATGTAGATCCAGTCTTTACATAAACATTGAATTATCAGATAAAATTGCTCATTCCCAGATAATGTCAGAAAAAAGTGGTGAGGATGATAAATCCGTCAAACTACCTTTGCTGTCCAATAAGATCAAGATGATAAAAATACTAGTTAAATGCTTCCATATAAGGGTTTTCAATAACAAATGTTAACTCTGACTACATATGGAAAACACTTGAAATGGTACATGCCAAACACTTACTAAATGCATTACAGGATAGACAACAGTGAATTATCATCTGCTGAAACCAGCCTTTCTTCTATTGTCTATATATGAGGGGTTTTTTTAATGCAATGGAACAGCCAGTAATGTGCTTTAAAGGGGAAAAATGATAATAAGATTTTCATTTATTTGCCTTCTTCAGATGTTGATGAGAAGCTTACTGATGCACCGATGGATGAGAAACACATGCAGATAAAATCTAACCTTAAAATGTGAAGGGAAAAACATAGACAGGTGCTTCATTAACAAAACAGCATTCTCAGCGCTCCTATTCCATTCTTCTGTTTCAGGAATTTCTGAAATGTAAATAAAAAATATTTCTATAAATCCTGGAGAATTACATCTTACACTGTTCAGCTATTAATTGTGGTACTAGTCAGTTGATATCATTTATTCTGTAGAAACCATTAGTCATTGCAAATAAAGAAAACATGTAAACAAACAGAGCAAACAATACTCAATGTCCAGACAGAAACAAAGTTAAAATTAAGTTTACAAATTAAATAACCATCTAATAATTCCTTCTTCAGATGAATCTGTCATTAGTTTTATTGCCAGGCCAAAATTTCAGTAGACACCTTGTTTATGATACCTTAGGTTGTACATAACTTCCATAAAAACATTTTTTTCTTTTCCCTAAATAGAGTACTTTTCTTAAAAATCCCAACAAAATTTTTACAGACATCATTATAAATGTGGGTAGAATCTTCTTCTTTGGGAAGATCACATAAGACACAGGCTGTTCCTTCCAGATAAGCAGATGATATGAACTGAGTAAAACAGGGCTGTCAAATTCGAGGTGTCATGGCAGCATCACATGATGTATCAGAACTTTTTCCCCCTTCACTAAACCAGGCAGGGACGGGACCAGCATGTGATATATCCAGCCCGGGGACTGTGAGTTTGACACCTCTGGAGTAAAAGGATCTTAATTGTCTTCTTCAAAGAGACAAAGAATTCTTTAAACGTGTCTTATAGTCTGAGAGGAGACTAAGCAATGTAATCAATCAAATGTTTACTGTCAATGCACAACATGTGTATAATGAAACTGAGAATTTAATGGGACTACAATACACACATATACACAAAATGTTGCCAGGACGTATTTGTAACATGGTAGGTATAATCTCAAAGTCTCAATAAAGGTTGATCTGTAGGGAAAAGTGCTCCTCAATCTGTCCCAGTTAATCTCCTCCTTTATTTATATTTCCTATTACAGTAATGTCCTTTAGTCATTCTCTGGGCCTTTTCCTACTGCTGAGTTTAAATGCAACCATTCATGAATCAGCAAAAAACATTGGAATGGCATTTGCTGTTACCATTGCTGATCCCCAACCTGCTTCTCTTGCATCTGTTGTAACTCACTGCTCTCTTGATTAGGTACCTACAGGACATGTTAAATAAAACAACTGGTTTAACATTCTTGCTCTGCTACCCACCCCCTCCAGATATTGCCAGCTAGTGGGAAAATATCCATAAGTTCCAATAGAAGAGAACTTCTACATTTTCAAAGAAAAATAAAGTCCAATTGCCTTCTGAAAGAGCACCTTTGGGACAACCATGACCTGGATGACTGAGGATCTTCATAGATGTTTAGCTATGCACTTTGGGATGAACACCCCTCGAATGGTGCGAGAGTATGAACCATTGAGTTTTTCCAGAAAAAAATGCAGATTTGGAACAGGAACCATTTGAACTTCTGTTTGAGATGCAGACAACACAGACTCATCCCCAACAGCCTACACCTGTCTTCAACAGTGAAGGGACACCGGGCAGAAAACATCCTGTAGCTAAGAAGGCTCCACATAGATTTGCACTACTCAGGTGACCCTGAGGACACAGATAAACCTCCAATGGCTTCAATGACTCTTCAAAACAGGGGTGTCAAACTTGCAGCATCATGTGATCACATCATTTTCCCCTTCACTAAACCTGGCATGGACATGGGCAACACATAAAGTATCTAGCCACGAGTTCTGCTCTGCTCTAAAAGAATGCAAATGACCAGCTATCTGCAAGGAATATTAATCCTTCCATTCACCACCATTCAGTCAGAGCTGAAGAAGCTTCTTGGATGAGAAGCAAAACATCTTCAAAGAAAAACAAGAAAGTCCAATTGCCTTCTGAAAAAGCGCCTTTGGGAATGGGACAACCATGACCTGGATGACTGAGAATCTCCATAGACAATAGAAGAGAGCATTTGTAGCTCAGGGTAACAATAACAGTAAGCTACAGCCTAATTGAGGACCCATTAAGATCATTCCCACCAACACTGACAGGGCAAGCCACTTGTATATAAACAGAGAGTAAATAAACACCATTCCCTTCTAGCACTGTTGATATTACCTAGTGGAGTCATGAAATGTCTGCAAGAAAACAACCAAGCTCAGAGAATACTAAGGACCCCACATATCCATAAACCACTACAATGAAATAAGAATGAGTCAGGCCTAACATCTCTAAACTTCTGTGATATATCTCCCAATCAATAAAATTTATGCCCGGGGAAGTGACAACAAAAGGAAGTAAGTCTTATACTCAAGCACAGAGTCCCATGAAAATGGTTACACATGTCAGCTCCCTCTATTTGTGTGTGGGGCAGGAGACAAGAACTGGATGACTTTAATATCATTTTACTGTTCCTCATCTGATTTGTGAATGAAATACTTTTCATCTTCCTGCAAAACTTCCATTTTCCATCCACTGCTATTATAGTGGCCCAATGAAGGTTGGATGATATATATAATTACAAGTTCTTACATTGAGGAAAAGCCTCTTTCAGAAGAAAATCACTAATCTAGGGAGTTCGTTTTTGTTCTTTGCTCTTTCATGTCTTGGTGGAGAAGAAGTGAAATGAAAGTGACTTGATTTTTCTTAGCTTCTTTTTAGTGCAGCCAAGGGTGATACGATAAACCTTAAATTTAATCCTTCCCTCTTTTTTAGATACCACCCCATACACAATTTTAGGCAACAAAATACTTTCTCCCTTCCAAGATACAGATGAAGGGCAGTGTTAACCTCTTTCCATGTAGAAGTTCCAAAGGGAAGAGGAGCAACAGAAAGAAGAAAAGGCTTGGCCAATATGTCTTGTTGAAAATATTCATGTATTGCAGACTCAAAAGAACAGCAAAATGCTTTGCTGTAGTCAGTGAGCTAGAATATTGCATATTCAAGGTAAACGGATGTAGTTTGGCCTGGCTAATTACTTTGACGCTGCTATAAGTAGTATTTTTAGTTTTGATTCCTATTCAAGAACTAGCTGTTCCCAACTTAGAAATTTTTTACGAAGGCTACACTGGTCAGAGGTGGTATTCAGAAGGTTCTGACCAGTCCTGGAGAAATGGTAGCAGAAATTTTGAATCATTTGGAGAACCGGCAAATACCACCTCTGATTGGCCCAGCCCCCATCTCTTCACTGCCTCCCAAGTCCCAGCTGACTGGTTGGGTCTTCTTTTGATGCCCTGCACAGGAGAATGGAGCTGGAAAGCAGGTTAGTGGGGTGGGGAGGGAATGGGATTTTGCAGTATCCTTCCCCTGCCATGCCTACCAAGCTATGCCCACAGAATCCTAGTAAAAAAAAAAATGAATACCACCATTGACTCTGGTGCACTAAGACATAGCATGGATTTTATTTTACTAGAGGAGTCAAGGGAGAGGAAAGGGTAACTCTTGTTTGGAGAACATCCCTTTTTTTACTGCCAGAGGTACTTGGTAAGAAGTTAAAATACAGAATAATTGAAGGAGATTGTATTTGCTTCATACAGAACAATGTTCTTAACAGCAAATAGTAAATTTACAACTTAGGTGAAGGATAACTTTTATTTATTAAAAATTAAATGTAATAAAAAGAAGGGGTGGAAAAACGCACAGTATTCATTTAGGATCCTGTATTTCATGCTTTATGAAAAGATAAAGTTGACCAAGTATACCCAGCAAAAACAAAGGGTGTAGAATCAAAGATCTTTTCTGAATAGAGAATAGTAGGATTCCAGAACAAAAATGAACTTCCTAGTTTAGTGATTTTTTTTCTGAAAGAGGCCTTTCCTTAATGTAAGAACTTATAATTACTTATATTATCCAACCTTCACTGAGCCACTATAATAGCAGTGAGAACTTCATATCATCATGACAATAGATGTGGAACAATTAAAAAAATGCTATTATTCTTTAGTAAGGGAATGACCTAATGCTGTTTCTGTTTGTTTTTTCTGACAAAATCAGGATTCTATAGGTAAAGGGAAATTGATTATCATTATCTTTTCTCATTTTTAAAATTTCAGTTTTCTTCTCATGTTAACAGGTGCTATCTCTCCTTTATGACTGAGACCTGGAAACTCCTTTTCTCTAAGGCTGCTATGGCTTGGGCTTTCACATAGAAATGAAGGAAAGATCAGGAAGCAATCATTTAGTGCTATATATCAACATTAAGCAGGAGTATAATGAATCCACATGCCAGGAGGCCAAGAAGAATGAATCATCCACTTATTCAGGAGGTGGTACCTATGAGTTGGGTGAGGAGGGGTCATCCCCCATCAGAATAGATGTTTTTGATTTTTAATTTTAATCAAAATACTCTACAACCTGACTTTTCACAATGGCCTAATTAAAAGACAGGGAGGGCTAAAAATAATGCTTAAAAAACTAATTTCCCCCTAACAAAATTCTTAATAGAGACTCTAATAGAGAATTCAGAATGTAAAATTCTTAAAGCAAAGTGGATTTTTCTGGGGTAGCTTTTAAGGAATGTTATTGCTACACTTGACAATTATTGATGTTGCTAGATAAGATGTTGGGAATACAACCGGAGGGTGATTCTGTTATCATTGGCCATGGCTTCTTGGCTGCATGACTTCCAACGGCTAATGCTTTTATGTTAAATACAAATAAGTTTTATAATTTTCATTTTAAAAGTAACTTTTGTATTTCATTGGATTTAGCTGAAGGATATTTAAAAAATGAAGATTAACTTGCCACATATAATTTTCCTAGTTTTATTCTGAATGTCAAGACCTCTGTGAAAGAAGTAATTATGTAAGTAAGTAGTGAAGAATCTTATGGGTTTTAACACTTCAGTCAAAATAGTCTACAATATGCCATTCACATTATGTATAGACATGCTGCAATTGTAAGGTGATGGGGAGCAGTTGATATAGGGTTTTTTTTTTAAGTGACCTTGGTCGTGCATTCTGTTTCTTAAGAATAGAAGAAAGAATCTACTCTTAAAGCTACATAGTTCTTTATTTCCAAAGAAATAACCAACAATAGTCTTCCTTCCCTATTCCTTCTCTGACAGAACTCTTATTCTGTGGTTAAGAAGCATAGAATATTGTCATTGTGTGGTAACAAAATAATTTCATCATTATTGTTCACAATGCTTGGAAAAGAAAATCTACAAATTGCAAGATGATGCACATGATTAGATTTGTTGTGAATATCAATCCAAACATCAGAGCATACTATATATTGCATGTCTCAAAATTCTGTCATGACTGAATTCTGCAAAACATTTCAAACAAAGTTGATGCAGGAATTCTTGAGACTTTCAGTAAGAATTGTTCAATATACAGTATAAGCAATCTGGATTAGAATTAAATAAGAGTCTTTCTGGTCAATTGCAAGTATGTATGAATGTATACATGTGTGTATGTATCTATGCATGTATGTAAGTATTAGCAATAGTTTTGTTATAAAACAGATTGTTTGCCTTACCGTTATGTGCTAATGTAATATTTTCCCATTTGGTTGGGAGATGTATTGCTAATTCATTTTGAGGATCCCACATGGTTCACTGCCCAGTGAATGGCAGGGTTCATCATGGAAGATATAGGTTTCATCATCTCCCCTAGAAATACAGGTGTTTAAGGGGTATATGACCTCTTCTGAGAGAAAACTAACAAAACCATCCCATTAAGGTTAAAGAGCCAATTAGGAACAACAACATACCTCAAAAGGGAAGTGGGGATGGAGAAATGACAAATCCATTTTGTCTTTATTTCAAGCTTTTTTTTGGGGGTGGGGGGATGCCTCTCCAAGCTGACTCCAAACCAAATAGTGTTAAATTTTTCTATGAAGTCTGGTTTGGAGATTCAGGAAGCTTGATATGAATTAAAATCTTAATTTTGTTTTATACAAAATTATCTGGGTTGTGGTGCCTTTCCAGAGCAGTCACTGAAATGAATTCTGCAAATGTGAATGATTTCTTTTGTTTTCAGTTTGCCCTATGGCTTTCAGCTCTTATTATTTCCTTACCTTGATATCCATAATAAATATTTGCATTTCTTAGTGAATCAACTTCAGTCCATAAGGATTTTAACAGTAGTTCACACATCCCTATTCAGTTCATCTATGGGGGGCGGAGGGGGGGAATGGATAAAGTTAGGAATCTATGTAATAAAAATATATAGTGGCAGCATTAGTAAGCTATAAGCTTAAAGGAAAGGTATATAAATGAGGAGAGGATCCAGACTTGGTTTTTTTAAGATGGGCAGCCATCTACTATCTTTTAAATTACTTACAAAATTGGTAATTTTCCTCAGTATTTGGAACAGAATTGACAAGAGACTTGTAATGTAGCAAGGAATAAAGGGATATAGCTACAGAAAGAAAGACACAATAAATGGGACACTGATGAGTATTTCAATTATACTTATGGAAGCTTAGTTGCAGAATGACTGAAGTAAGGGAGCTGCAGCCCTCCAGTATAGGAAATCCTCAAATTATGACAACTGAGCCGCAAATTTATGTTACTAAATGATTCATTTTAACAAGATTCCAGCAGTTAGCCCAATTAAATAATGAGTCTTAAGCGAGTTTTGTCCCATTTTATGACTTTTCTTGCCACAGTTATTAAGTGATTCATTGCAGTTATTAAGTTAGTAACCCGGTTATTAAGTGAATCTGACTTCTTCATTGACTTTACTTGTCAGAATGTTGCAAAAGGGGATCTTGTTACCTTGGGACACTGCAACTATCATAAATATGAACCAGTTGCTAAGAATCCAAATTTTGATCATGTGACCATGGGGATGTTCAGTTTATTTTACTTTTTTGTCATTGAATCTTGTACAACAAAATTAAATTCCCTCTTCAGTGTACATACATCATACATAGGAAAACTATAAAAAATAAAACAAAAACACATATCCTTCACATTCTATACAATTGAATTGAAAACCTCTGATATTGCATTAATATTACACTATACAGTAGAATTCAATATAGTTACTGCTCTGGGATAGAAGCTGTTTTTCAGCCTATTTGTCCTTGTTTTTATTGTCCTGTACCATCTGTCAGATAATAATAGTTCAAAAATAGGGTGCCCAGGATGAGATGGATCTTTAAGAATGTTTTGAACTTTTTAAAGTTCAAATGTTGTTGTTACAGTTGTTACAACAATTGTAATGTTATAACAATGTTGTAACAGTCATGTGAAAAACAATTGTAAGTCACTTTTTTCAGAACCTATTCTAACTTTGAAAAGTCTGTTCAAAGAATAGTCTATTCTAACTTTGAATTCTAACTTTGAATAGTCACTAAATGAACTGCTTGTAGATTGAGGACTATCTGTACTACTGTAATATATTTGAAGCGCACCAGGTAAGAACTACTGAGTTGATGAACCCCAGAAGCAAGACTGCCTCTATATTTTGAGGTCACCTTAGGAAAGGAAAGTTCTATATACTTTAGAATAATAAATGATCAGGCCATGGAAATTAACACAGAGAAACCTTTGGCCGAATAGTATTTACTGGAATAAGTATGAGACCTTTTGCATTTTCACGGTCCAGTATGGCCTCTTTCACTTGTCATCTGGCATTAGGATCCAGCCCTAGAAACCAGCACGTGCCAGAAACATTTGTTGATAATATAAGTGATAAACGTTGATGTAATTTCATGTAGATGTCCTGTCAAGCTTTCCAGTGGAGAAGAGAGTAAACTGAAGAATGCTCCTGTCCAGAGAAGTCATACCTTGGAAGACAAGGGATATTTATTTATATCCCACTTTATTTACAAATAACTGAAGGTGCTGAACAAATACACTCTTTCCTCCTCCTGTTTTCCCCATATCAACAACCCTGTGAGGTGGACTTGGCTAAGAGAGAAGTCACCCAGCTGGTTTTCATGCTTGAGGATGGACTAAAACTTACACTAAAACCAACTCCTGGTTTCCAGCCTGGAACCTTGACCACTGGACCAAATCAAGATGAATATGATTAGTAAAATGCTATTAAGGTGCTGTCAATCATATGTCATCCGGGGTGAAAAACTGAAAAGAAATCCATCTTTTTAGAAAAAGATGATCTCAGGACAGAACCTCCATCTCCTGTCTGTATCTTGCTCCCTTTCCTGCCGACTCTGTTAACTTTTTAAGGTGAATTCGAAAGTGAATATGGATTAATATTGTATTGTTTTATCCGTTTGCTTTTACTCAGTTGTAAGAGTCAGCGTTTTCGGTGAAGGAGCGGCATATAAATTTTAATAAATAAAAAATAGGTAGCCAAAAAGAAGAAGCCTCCTCGGAAGCGCGCATACAAGGCAGGAGAGGACCGGACCAGTCTTTGGACCGTTTCCCCCCCCTCCCCCCCTTTCAGAAAGCAGCCGGCCCCTCCGCCGTCACCTCCAGGATCTGATAAGCCCCGCCCCCCAGAAAGAACCCAATTTGCCAAGAGGGCGGGGCGAGGAGGACTGGGGCGGAAACCGGAAGGAGCTTCCTCACCGACTGGGACTGGGCTGCAAAAAGTGCCGCAAGTTCGTGAGGCCGTTTCTTGTCTTCTCTGGTGCGCCTAGACTGCTCTGCAGGGGTGTAGCGGAAGAACCGCCTCCGGAGTCGGCTGGAAAAAGAGCCGAGGAGGGACGAGACGAGAGAGATGGGAGCGGCGCTCAAAATCTTAGTCGCCGCCTTTCTGCGTCTCGAGACTCTCCTCTCCTTTCTCCCTACCTTCGACAGGGAGAGGAACTGATCATTTCCAAAGGCCTAAATAGAGCCAAGGATCTTCAAACTTAGCAAGTTTAAGATTTAAGATTTGTGGACTTCAGCTCCCAGAATTCCTGAGCTAACATGACTGGAGGAGGACTTCTGGGAGTTGAAGTCCACAAATCTTAGAGCTGTCAAGTTTGAAGACCCCAGAAAAAGACCCATAGCTTTCAGGGAGAAATTGAAGCCAGGATTTCTCAAGCTGAAATAAAGGGTCTGTTTATCCCCTCTGGGAGAGGGGACTCCTGGTACATATGAACTCTTAATGCAGTTTGCTTCTCTTTTAGAATGGAATAGATGGGTCGCTGTGATATAATGAAATTATTCCCTAAATCAGGGGTCTCCAACCTTGGCAACTTTAAGCCTGGTGGACTCCCAGAATTCCCCAGGCAGCTTTGCAAAGTTGCCAAGGTTGAAGACCCCTGCCGTAAAGGTTTCTCCCTTCCAAAACAGAAAATGCAGTTGTTTGACTTAGGGTAATTTTGCTTGAAAAAAGCTGTTGCTGCAATCCTCAGTTCGGACTGGCGACGTAAAACAGGAAAAGGTGATTTAAACTTGTAAAGAAAGACAAATGTTTTCTTGTCCTGGTAGAGTATTCCTTGGAGAGCTTGCTTGCATAAAATGGGCATGAGCCTATTACTGCCGCAAGTTAGAAGGATGATTTTTATACATCCTGACCATAAATTAGCTGGAGAGCTCATTTGTATTTTTCTAACCAGAACTGAACCAACCAGAATGTGCTCAGAGGGGGGAAAAAAGCAATTAATTACTTGATACACTTGATAATAGTGCACTTAAATAAATATATATTAATGGATGGAGGTTGATATCAGAAATCCTGCAAAGCCAGTGGGAAGCCTACCCCTCTCTCACCCTCTTATCACTTGAGCTTTGTACCTGTTTTCTGTATCTTTAACTTGCCTTTTTTTTTTTTTTGCTGAAACCTCTTTCATTAATGATGGACATTAAATAACAGGGCATTTGAGGCAAATCATTAAAATGTGATACGGTTTTCTCAGAAAGGAACAGGCCAGCAATACCCCCCCCCCCACCAAGCAAAACAACCCTGACCTTAAATTTGCTATCTTGCCATCTCACTATGAGGTTTGCTAATGGAATTCTTTTTTAAACTAACAGTTGTTTAACTTTACCTGAATTTCAATTAATCTTGCTATATTACATAAAGTTGTTACAATAAGAAAATGAGCTTTTGGAATAAGCTGTGACATTTACATATGTATTAATAATCAGCCCCACAAACTATAACTTGCAGTCGTGTATGCTATTATAAAAGCCTTATTTTTAACACTTCTGTGACTGCCCATATATCATAATCCTGGGCAGTTCACAAAACAATGAAAACATCAAAAAATAATTAAAAGCTGTAAAAGAACCTTACAAAAAGAGAACAATACTGATGTAATAAATAAATCTATTGGATATGGCATTAATAGGAGTTACTTGGTGAAGTATGGAGAAATACTACATAAAATATAATTGTTATAATTAAATCTGCCTTTTTATTTTTCGAGACTTACAAACTTAAACTTTATTGTAAAATAAGTTTCAAATGTAGGTTGCTGGGAAAAGCAGGATATAACAATCTGTTTATGTGAAATATTACTTGAAATTGTCTAAAGTTTAGTGCAGGTTTTTTTTAATTAATTCTTATCATCATCATGCAAAGACCTATACTAGATTGGAATCAACTCTGCAATCAAATAACATAGCTATTTTGGAAAGTTAAGTCATTTTTTAAAACTCTAGTTGATTTGAAACAGGAGTAAAGTTGGTCTTTTTTCAATGTTGCTTATGGAACTGGTTCTGGAGTCTTTCATAAGCATTGTTTAAAATACGGGTAGTCCTCAACTTACAACCACAATTGAGCCCCAAATTTATATTGCTAAGTAAGAAATTTGTTAAGTGAGTTTTGCCCTGTTTTACAACTTTTCTCGCCACATTTCCCAAGTGAATCATTGCAGTTCTTAAATTAGTAAAATGGTTACTAAGTGAATCTGATTTCCTCATTGACTTTGCTTGTCAGAAGATTGCAAAAGGTGATCACATGACTCTGGGACATTGCAACCGTCGTAAATGTGACTCAGCATCCAAATGTAAATCACATGACCATGGGGATGCTGAAATGGTCATAAGTATGAACAATTGTCATAAGTCACTTTTTTTCAGTAACGTTCAGTAACTTCAAATGGTCACCAAGTGAACTGTTGTAAGTCAAGGACCACCCATATCTGCTCTGCTCTAGACATTGCAGAAAAAGCTAAAATAAGAGGGAACATAGCTTTGCAGTCAGAAGCTTCTACTGCTCAGATTTTCTTTTTTGGAAATGGCTTCAAAATGCTTACAAAACATTAAAAATGTAAGGGGGAAGAGGTTTACAGTTATTTTGTTACTCTTGTGAAAAGTGGGATAAGAGAATCATATATTACTATGACCAAAGCCATAGATGCTGATGTACCAGAAAATCCTTTCCTTTGTATGGAATAGAAGTAAACATTGCACCAACACATACATTCCAACTAAATCCATCTTTTTTTCCTTTAAAAGACATAACACTCATGATCGAAGCATATGGAGGATTGGACTCTACAGAAATTTACTGTGTTTCAAATGTATCACATCTAAGTCAAAATAAATTGATTCAACTCTCCCATCTCTGCAATAGGATCACAGAAATGGAATTGCTTTCACGCTGGTTCTGTCGTTCTGTGGAAGCACCTGTTCTGATCTCAGCAAATGCTTAGTGGTTGCTGATCCGATGAGATGAACATAAGTTTCAAATAATTTTGGAGGGACTGGGGAATGAAAACAGTGCTGAAATTATTTACACGCTGACAAATTCTTTTTGTCTTCTTTTATTGTTATTGAAATACTTCTTTTCACTTGTAGGTACTACATTCTCCACTAGTTGTGATTCAGAGGATTGATTTGAACCTTCAAAATATTGTCCACATGCTTAAAACTGCTCATTTCGACTTGGAATCTAATTTGAACTAAGATTTGTGCTTCCCATTCATTAGCATGGAAAAACCACAAAATAACTAACTTTTTAATCCTTCAACCACATGAAATAACATTTTCAGGAAAAGTTTTTTTTTAAGTAGGGTTTGTTTGTTTTTTTCATCATTTACTTTCTTGTAATGAACTAAGGACCATAAAACTTCCAAATCTATAATTTGGATTTTAAAAATTATAATACAGTTAAAACCATAGCCACAAATGTTGAAAACCACATATACTAAAATCAGATACTTTATTTTAAATTTAAAATTATTACTTGAAAGATACTGGTAGATGTAGCAACTTTCCCCCCATTGAAATAACCCAGTCTTCACAAACTTTCTAATTACGAGAGAGAGGAGCATGTGAATGTCTGGAGATGATATTCCAGAGGAGGAAGGCAATAATTTAAAACATGTTTCCATGCTCTCTGTTGGCAATCTCCAACAGAGGGAATGTGTACTCTGCTAAATATTGAAGGTAGGACAGATGTTATCAGGAGAAACTACTCTCATAGATAATCGAGGCCCTGTTAACATAAAAGGCCCGGTCCCACTGCACTTACGGATGCAAAGAGGATGTAAAACGTTAAAAAAACCTTGCCATCCGTTTGAAAAACGCTATGCATGAACTGTGTGTACTTCACTGCCATATGGTTTCATATGCTCTATCCGCGTCGAAGCATCCGTCCACTGCTTATTATCATCCACGCAAGAAGTTTTGAACTGCACAAAAATCACTGATCTCAGTATGAGTCCAGCAGCCGTGGTGTACAGACCCTCTTCACCCTTGGTCTATGTCTTGCAACAATCATCAATTGCTTCTCACCGTGGATGATGAAGACAGTCTGTATAGGAGTCTGCGCTTCATTCATCACGCAGAACCATAAACTTGTTAGAACTGTTTTCAAAAGAGTTGTTACTACAGAAGGAGTAAGAAGGAGACATCGCCAAGAGCTGTCGGTGGTCCGAGGGATGGATCGTGAGAAGAATGGAATTGGACTAGTTTATACCAGTGGATTGGTGGAGCTGAGAATGAAGACCCTCGTAGTCATTCGTATTCACTTCAATGAGGATGCCTGATCAAAAGCCATGTTGATAACCTTGACAGCGTCTGAGACCAAAGTGTTTGACCAAGTCGAGCACAACCACCCCATCCCCAACCTGAACCCTGGATCTGAAGGTGGCGACTGACTCGGCGGAATCCTGGCCTTCCCTGGAAACCACATCACAGAAACATGCAGGTATGCGTGGAGGGTGCCTGACACAACACATCAGCGAAGGGTCAGAGAAGTGTACAGCGCCACTACATCGAAGAATACGTGGAGGAGCTCCTCGCAGTGTGCCACCACTGAAGGAATGGCTGGAGGAAAGTGCAGAAAACAGTGCGGTATTAGAGGTGGAACTTTCTCCCACACTGTTGAGCCAGTAGATGGAAAGCACGTGGCCTGCAAAAGCTCCAGCCAACTCAGGGTCCTTCTTATTACAACTACAAGGGCTTGCTTCAGTATCATTCTCTTTCATGGTTGATGCTGACTACAAGTTCATGTAACACGAATGCTTTTCAGGCAACGGGTCAGGCTTCAGATGGCCAGACTATACAAAACGCAATGACCTCAAGGATGGGCTGGGAACGCAACCTCATCATGGGTTTTCCAGATCCAGACGCCCCTACCCAAATGACACACATATGCCCTACTTCATCATGGGTGTGATGCGTTCTTCCCTCAGATACCTACCGTCATGAAGCCCCTACACCTCCACGACTCCTCACCCGTGAAGAGAGGATCTTTTAAACTACAGCTGTTCCAGGGCAAGACAGGTGCTTGGAGAACGCCTTTGACATCTCTGGCCAACAGCGTTCCAGATACTTCTCACCTACCATGCAGCCATCCCTCGCAGACTGTGAGGAGCATCTGTGGAAGCTTGCTGCATCCTGCACAAATCTCATGCGCACCGCTACCCAGTGCTTGCAAACAGACTTTGGACCGTCAACAAGGGGGAATGGGACAGGGAGCCTGCGTGAGTGGGAGGCTAAGACGTAACCTGATAGTCACTGGATGTACAAGGCCCCAACAGCTTCATGTGAAGGGAAGAAGCAGCGCAACCTTACTAGAAACACTTGCGTGCAACTCTCCCAAGCTGGAGCAGTGGATGGCAAGACAGGCATATAGATGATTAATGATGCTTTCTTGAAAGCTGCCTGCCATAACAACTGATGAGATTGTGCCATGGTATGTTGAGTAAGTCCTACAATGAATAGGGCATTAATTAAAGAGCTTTGTTTATTTAAAATGGTTGCATCAATGAATAAATTGTTAGATAAACAAGGGCCATTATGTGTGGCAGCTGGATGGCTGGACCATACAGTCCACACTATGTTGCACTGGAGCGTTATCTATCCCAGCAAACTATCATTTACCTATCCCACGAAGCATGCAACAGGCGCTTAACCTGTTTTTCAAAGTTTTTCACCAACCAACTTTTACTTAAGTTAAAAGAAAAATGAACTAAGTGTCTAAGCAAAGCATAACCTTTATTAACTGTTCTTAGGTAAAACTTTTATAAACTTTATTAAATAAGCAAAATGAACCATGATAAACTGTATTAAGACCGTCTTAAGCAAAGATAATCTTTATAACTTTCTAGGGTAAACTTTATGACTTTATTCAATAAGCAAAATGAACCAAAGAAAGTTGTCTTAAGCAAAATAAACTTAATAAGAGTAAACAACTCAGTCTCTGACCACAATTCTCAGTCACTCTGAGTCATGTCCATGGTCTGCAGCTGGTTAAGCGGCAGGACTTGTGGAGGTGGCTTGTGGCTTGAGTGGCTGGTCTTGATGGCACCATTGCGGGTGCTTGGCCCCAGTGTTCACAAGCAGGGGATGGTGTGTTCAGGAGAGCTATCCGAGAGGCTGACTCCAGTCCGTGAGGTTGCGAGGCCCTTCAGTCAAGGACTGAGAGGCCAGGCCTAATACCGGATGACAGATTGTCCATGATGCGGCTTGGCTGTTAGGTGAGGGAAGGGAGGATCTGTAGTGGGGCAATGTCTGTCTTGCAGCCTAGGTGAGATGGCCTCTGCTAGGCATGCGATGAACCTGGGCCATGGACTGGAAGGGTCTAGTATTTGCTGTGGGAAGTTCCTGGTAGCTGTGTGAGCCTTGCGTAGCGTGAGGGGCTGTTGAAAGCCGTGGAAGGCTGTGACCATTGCCTGGGGTGGCGGGAAGCGCAGACCTGGAACTGATAGGAGCAGCTTCAGCTGGGGCTTTGAGCGTTGTGCAGGAAGTGCCTGTGATCCTCTAGCTTTCATCACCTGCCGTACTGGGCCTCGCGTGCAGGTACCTCGATAGGTATAGCTCACGTAGTGTGACCTTGAAGGGTTTCCGGGTCCGAGGATAGTAGTTGCACTGTGGACCAGCTGAGAGAAAGTGTTCTGTGGCTGGTCGTTCGATTGGTGTTCCTGTTCTTCCAACAGCACACTGTGTCACTTGGCCCTCCAGTCGCCTCTCTGCCTGCATCCTCTGGAGCTGGGCGGTGGGGGTGGGGGTGGGTAATGGCCCTCTGGTGCTGCTGCCTACTTCTTCTCCATTTGTACATCAGGGCGTCATCCTCCACGGGATCTCCAAGTCTACGCCGGCATTGGGGAGTGCAGCTGCGGGGTCTCTGCCATGGGGCCCTCATGGAAAGGACACCTGCCTGGACAGGGAAGCTGGCTCCTGGCTGGGAGAGGACTGGCTGGTTCTGTGGAACTTCTGAGGGAGAGGGGTCTCAGAGGCGGCTGCTCCTTGGCTGGTGGATCTCACCCTTCAGGAAACTGCCGTTGGCCATGACATACATCTTCCCGGTCAGGAGCTTGACAGCGCCCCCCCTCCCCCCGGATTCTTCAGGTGTAGCTTGCCATACCAGGTGTGCATGTGCTTCACCATCCCAGGAGGACTCTCTCAGTGTACCCCAGGCGCTCTGCCTTTGTCTCTCCAAGCTGCCTGGCTTCTTCTGGGTTCCCGATACAAAGGTCTGTGGGCCCTTCTCCAGAGGTATCATCTCCCTCAGCCATTCCAGCACCTCATCCTCATGACCTCCTCAGAAACCGGCCTGTACTTTCTCTCTCCCTTCTGCTTCCCTTGCCTCTTCCTCCCTTCTGGCAGGGGCTTCAGCAGGGCCTTTAGGAGCTGAGCAGTTAGGCCTTCAGGCTTGAGCAGCAGAGGGCCATTCAGGCAGCTTGAGCTCAGCAGGGCCTTCAGAGGCGTGAGTACAGCGCCTTCAGCGAGCAGGGCGTTGAGGGCCATTGGGGCTGGGAGTCCTCACCACAGGCAGCGCTAGCAGCAGCAGCAGCAGCAGTTTCAGAGTCAATGCCAGGGTGTGGATGCTGGTCCTGGCCTTCTTGCCCAGGCCTAACGAATAGGCGAACGAGGCTTCCTCTTTGCCTGGCACTGACGAACCATGGTGTTCCTGCTAGATGTATGTGGCAGTCACTAAGTCTTTACCCCTGGTATGCTGACAGTAGGCGCTTACTGCATCCTTATTATATCGCGGAGCCTGACACAATTCATACTCCCCGCATGTGCAGTTGAACGCTTTGCATGCCGAGTTAGTAACATCCGCGCGGCATAAACCCGTATCTTATAAGTGTACATGATGCCATCCGCTTCATCGCGCTATGTATCTGCCCCTTCTGCTATGCGCCACTTTGAAATTCTCCGCCCGGAAACGCCCTTCCCGGAGGTGTCATCCACTTCATCTGCTTCAATCCGCTAGCTTGCCTATGAACATCTCCGTTTAACATCCCCGCTACGATACTAACCCGATGTCCGTCTTTTCCGTCTTTTCTGTGTTCTTGTTCCGTTCTGTTTAGCAAAAGTTTCAGCCACGTTTTGGAGCGATTGACAACAGCATGGAGCCACCCTTGGAAATTTCTTGTCTGTAGTCGCCTGTTATGCCAGTACGTTTGCTTTCCGTCAGCCAGTGGGACCGGGCGCTTAAGCGTCTTTAAAAATTGATAATCCAGCATCTGTTGAATTCCCATCTAAAACAATCAATTCCCAATCAATACACCCTTTCAATTAGTTACATGAGTTCTGTGAACCAAAGTAAATTCCATTTTACTACTGTCCTTTTTACCGTTATAGACAACAGCATCCTCTTGTAAAGCACTATAACTAAAACCACGTCTTGATGAACATTGCATATATAAGACTCCGAGAAATAAGGAATTATTGTTTGACTCCATATTTCTCATTATTCTTTGTGCCATCTAACAATTTTTAAAAAAACCCAGTACATAGGTGCTAGCAGTTTCACTATAGGGCATCAAGTGCAATCAAAAAGTACTTCATCTCAGTCTCCCAGTTCAATTTGCGTAAGTCATGTAGACAAAGCATGGATCTGTCCTTGCCCCTTTCCAAATTGTTACCAATAGAGCGAGAGTTTGAATGAGGGACCTGTGTTCTGTCTGAACTTGGTTGTTTTCTTGCAGCACTGTCCAAAGTGCTTTTTTCAAGAGGTAATTAGACTTGTTTGTTTTTTCTTGAAGATGTTTTCACCTTTCTCATCAAAGAAGCTTCTTCAGACCCAACTAACAGTCAAAAGGCATGATGAAAAAAACTCTTCCAATCTCCACAACACATGAAGAGACATGATCATAGTTTCAACTGAGAAACTCGTGATCGCTTCCCAAACCAAGCCAAATCCAAAAAATGTTAAAGAATCTTGGAAGCCTAGGCACATCTGAAAAAAGTTGGCCATCATAGGACCCACAGACATAAACAACATTTTTTGGATTTGCGTTGGTTTGACGATCACCAGTTTTTCTCAAAGTTGAAACTATGTCATGTCTCTTCTCGATGTGTTGGGTAGATTGAAGGAGTTTTCATCATGGCCTTTTGACTGTTAGTTAGTCTGAAGAAGCTTCTTTGATATAATATATATATCTATCTCTATAATAGAAAAACAAACGAAGTCTAATTACCTCTTGAAAAAAGCACGCCTTCTGGGACATCTGCAAAGAGAAAACAACCAAGCTCCAGAGAATCACAAGGCATCCCTTCATTTCAACTCTCTCTAATTGGTACAATTGGAAAAGGGGCAGACAGAATCCCATGCTTGTCTACATGACTCAAATTGAACTGCGAGACTGAATTGAAGTACTTGATTGCTTGGATGCCCTATAGAAACTGCTGATCTATCTCTTCTGCGTGTTTTTTAAAAATGTTAGAATGGAAAGAATGATGAAGAAATATTGGAGTCAAACAATAAACCTTCCTTATCTTCTCAATTTATATGCAATGTCATCAAGTGAGGTGTTTTCTAGTTATAAGTGTCTTAAATCAAAGAGATCGCTTGTCATATAACCGTAAAAAAGGACATAGTAAAATGCGAAAGTGTACTTGTTCACAGAACTCCAGAGAATAATTGTAACTATTTGAAAGGGTGTATTGATTGCAATGGATTTTTTATGATGGAATCAATGCTGTTTATTCATTTTAAAAGACCTTAAGGCCCCTGGTTCCCCGACTGGCTGACGGACGCCAAAACGTATGCATAAAGGACACAGCGGACGGATGAAAATTCACGTGTGGCTCCATCTGTGTCCCATCCGCTCCAAAAAAGTTGGTGAAAAATTTGATTAATGACAGAACGCGAACAAGAACAGAAAAGAACGGAAGAAGGACCATGGTAGTATGTAGCCGGGATGTTTAAACGGATGTTCAGTAGGAAGCCTAGCGGATGAAAGCAGATTGAAGTGGATGGACACCTCCGAAGGGTTCCGGGGGAGAATTCAAACCGTGACGGCATAAGACAAGAAGGCAGACATAGCCGGATTGAATCGGATGTATCATGTACACCTATAGGAAACGGGATTGCTTTGGTTCCATCGTCGTTTTTTTTCGTCGTTTTTACCTGCTGGCGGAATGCTATATCGGAGCCCATGCAGAAGCGTCACTTGCACATGCGGGGAAGTATGAATTGCTGTCGAGCTCCGCGGATATATAAAAGGATGCAGTACGCCTGCTGTCAGCATACAGGGGAAAGACGTGGGCTGCCACATACATCTAGGCGAGGAACACCATTGGTTCGTGCAAGTCAGGCAAAAAGAGGAAGCCTGCTGCCTACTTGTTCAAAGCCCTGGCAAAGAAGGCCAGAACCAGCTATTCACCACCCCCTGGCATTGAACTCTGAAAAACTGCACTTGCTTGCTGCTGCTGCTGCTGCCTGTGCGTGGGACCAGCCCCAAGGCCCCTCAAAGCCCCTGCTGCTGAAGGCCCTGCTACTTCACGCCTCTGAAGGCTCCCTGCTGCTCAAGGCTCCTGAAGGCCTGGCTCTGCGCAAGTCCCCTGAAGCGCCCTACTGCTACAAAGCTCCTTAGAAAGCCCCTGCCTGAAGCCCTGCCAAGAGGAGGAAGAGGCAAAGGGAAGCAGAAGGGAGAAGAGGACAAACTAGGTACACCGTTTCTGAGGAGCAGTAGGAGGATGAGGTGCTGGAGATGAGTACTGAGGGAGAATGCGCAGTTACGCTCTGCGACAAAGGGCCGTACAGACATGTCATCCCCGGTCGACACCAAGAAGAAGCAGGCAGCTTGAAGAGACAACAGGACAGAGAGCCTGGGTACACTGCGGATGTCCTCCTGGATGTAGGAAAGGGCACATGCACAACCTGGTATGGCAAGCTACCACGCTGAAGAAATCCGGGGGGAGGGGCGGCGCTGTCAAGCTCACTGGACGGGAGGTTTATTAGTCATGGTCTCTAAGGGCAGTTGTGCGCGCGTGGAGGGTGAGATCCACCACCAAGTGGAGCAGCCCCCTCTGAGACCCTCTCCCTCAGAGAGTTCCACATACAGCCAGTCCTCTCATGCCAGGACGCCAGCTTCCCTGTCCAGGCAGGGTGTCTTCAAGAGGGCCCATTGGCAGAGACCCCCCCCGACAGGCCTGCCCACCTCATTGCCGGCAGACTTGCGAGGATCCGATGAGGATGACGCCCTCGTGTCACAAATGGAGGAAGAAGTAGCAGCCACCATGAGGCAATCCACACACACACAACACAACACACACAAACAACACCCCAGCTCCAACACACCCGGATGCAGGCAGAGAGGCAGACTGGAGGGCCAGGACCACACGATGTGCTGTTGGAGAACAAACACAATTGAAGAACCAGCACAGAACCTTTCTTCTCAGCCGTCCACAGTGGACATACTATCCTCGGACCGGAAGCCCCTTCATCACCGATACGTAGCATATCCTACTTGAGGTACCTGCCCGAGCAGTTACCAAGTGATGAAGCAGAAGATCACATGAGCGAGACTTCTGCACAACCGTCAAGACCCAGCCCTGAAGCTGTCTCTCCTATTCCAGTCCAGGTCTGCTCCCGCGCGAGCGCGCGCAAGGCAATGTTTCACAGTCCCTTCCACGGCTGTTATCAACAGCCCCTCACCTACCAAGGGCTACAACTATCCGAGGACTTCGCCACAAAGAAAAACAGACCTTCCCAGTCCAGGCCAGGTTCATCCAACCGCATGCCAATCAGACGCCAGTCCTCACCTAGCTGCAGACCAGGACAGCCCACTTACACTCTCCTTCCTAACCACCTTACAGCCAAGCCCTATCAAATGACAATCTGTCATCCGTATTAGGGCCTGGCCATCCTCAAACAGTCCTGATGAAGTCGACCTCGCCAACCTCACGGGGACTGAGTCACTCCTCGGGATAGCTTCCTGAGACACACCATATCCCCTGTTGCTACACTCGGGCCAAGCACCCAACAATTGGTCGCTTCAGGACCACGCCACTCAAGCCACAGCCACCTCCACAGTCCCTGCCCCCCGCCTTAACAGCTGAGGACCTATAATGGTAACCATGACTTCAGAGTGATGAGAATTGTGGTCAGAGTATCGAGTTGTTTACTTATTAAGTTTATCTTTGCTTAAGGGACACTTTTACTTGGTTCATTTGCTTATTTAATAAAGCAATAAAGTTTACCTAGAAATTGTTAATAAAGATTATCTCTTTGCTTAAGGACACTTAAATTACAGTTTACTTCCCCGTTCATTTTGCTTATTTAATGAAAGCTTATAAAGTGTTGTTAACCTTATGAAACAGTTAAATAACAGTATCTAATTGCTTAAGACACTAGTTCATTTTTTTTACTTAATAAAGTGTTGGTAAACTTTGAAAAAAGAGTTAAGCCTCTTGCATCTGTGGGATAGTAATAGTCATAGTTGCTGGGATAGATAAACCGCCAGTGCCAACATAGTGGGACTGTATGGTCCACCATCGCCAGCTCGCGCACACATATGGCCCTTGTTTATCAATAACAACCTTTATTCATTGATCAAATACCATTTATTAAAATAAAACTAAAGCTCTTTATTGAATGCCCTCAGTTCATTGTAGGACCATCTTCAACATACATTGGCACAATCTCATCACCCTGTTATGCCACGCGCAGCTCACACACATCCAATTAATCATCTATCACATCCTTCTTGCCACTCCACTGCCCTCCAACTGGGCAGGTTGCCACCAGATTGTCTCAGTAGGTGCGCTGCGTCTTCCCTTCACTATTTGAAGCTCTGTTGGGCCAGTTGGACGAGTGACAGTGCTCACTTATCAGTTACTCCTTGACAACATACAATTCACCAGGCTCCAGTGTCCCCATTCCCTTCTGTTGACGGTGCGCCACTAAGTCTGTTCTGGCAGACACTGAAAGGTTATGGTTCAGCCGGCGGTGCGCATGGAGATTTGTGCAGGACAGGCAAGGCTCCACGGATGCTCCATCGGACAGTCTGCCGAGGAGGCGTGTGCGATGGCGTGAAGAGTTACCGGGAGAGCCTGTCTGGCCAGATAGAATCGAAAGCGTTCTGCCAACACCTGTGCTGCCCTGAAGACAGCCCTGTGAGCTTAAAAAATCCTCTGCTGTGCGACGGGTCGAGGAGTCTGGAGGGGTGAGGTGTCCATAATACATATACAATAAGAGGAGGAAGCGCGAGTCGATCACGGCATGCGATAGGAAGTACGCCGCACAATCGTGTGTGTGCAGATAGCGGTCTGATCGTGGAAGAGAGCCATGATGACGGTTGGCGTTCCAGCCATGCCTACACTTGCGTTGTGCTCGCTGAGATAGTGCTGGGCCATGGCGTGAAGAGGCAGCCCGTTGGCCTGAAGCGATGCGATCTTCCACAGCAAGCTTTAGGTGCGAGCGGATCAGATCCATGGGCGAAAGAAATGAATTATGCTTAGAGAGAGCGTCCCTTGTAGTGTAATAAGGAGACGCCTAGTTGCTGGAGCTGTTGTCGACGAGGCGTGGGCGTGTCCGCGGATCTATTGGCGTGCGAAGCAGTGTGGAAAGTATCCAGGACCTGCTCGCAATAGCCGACGCGTTCTGCCAAGCTTGTCGCTCGCAGCCGTTCTTCGAGGTGGGTGGCAGGACGACTGGAGGAGCTCCTGGCCGAGCGGTATTGCGGTGTCGGATTGGCGTGTACCAACTTCTCTGACCACATTGCTGAGTGTTGGATGTGGCACCCTCCGACGGATCATAGCTGCATGTTTCTGCCGATGTGTTCCAGAGGCCAGATTCCGCCGAGTCATTGGCCACCTCAGTCCAGGTCAGGGTTGATGGTATGTTGGTGCTCGGCTGGTGCAACTTGGGTCTCAGACGGTCTGGTAGCGAGATTGTTCATCATACATGGCTGATGGGCGATCCTCATGTAAATGAGTGTGGAATGCACGGAGGGTCATTCATTCCTCAGCCTCCACACTCAAGCGCGTGGTCATACAGCTCCAAATTCCATTCGTGCTCTCACGAATCCATCTCGGGACCCCCACACAGCTCTTTGGATGTCTCCTTCTTCTCCTATTCTTATAGTGGAGTAAGGCGTGAAACAGTCTAAACAAGTCTTTGGTTCTGGGATGAATGAGCGCCAGCTATCATACAGACTTCCCTTCATCATCCACGGTGGAGAACAATTGATGAATGTTGAAGACCATATAGCGTATGAGTGTGGTGAAGGTGTGACACCACGGCTGCTGGACTCATACTGAGACTCCAGGCTATGATTGTTCGTGCAGTGTCAAAACTCTTGCGAAAAGGATGAAAATCGCAGTGGGACGGTCCAAAGTGCTCGACGGATAGAGCATATGAAACACATATGCAGTGAGTACCACAACAGGATGCATAGCGTTTTCCAACGGATGGCAAAGGTTTTTTTAACGTTTTACATCCTCTTTGCCATCCGTAAGTGCAAAGTGGCGACCGGAGCCTTTTATGTTAACAGAGTAAGAAACAACATTCGATTATCTATCAGAGCAGTACCGAGTGAACATATAACTTGTCCCTACCTTCCAATATTTAGGCAGAGTACCACATTCCCTTTCTGTTGGAGATTAGCCAACAGCAGAAGCATGGAACATGTTTTAAATTATTGCCTTCCTCCTCTGGAATATCGATCTCCAGACATTCACATGCTCCTCTCTCCTCGTAATTAGAAAGGTTTATGTGAGACTGGGTTATTCAAATCGGGGAAATAAAAGTATGCGGCTTTCCTACCCCATATCTACCACGAGTGCGTGGGCGATGAGTAGTGAGAGTGTGTGTAAATTAAAATAAAGGTATCTGATTTAGTAATAAAATTGTGGTTTTCAAGCAATTTTGTGGCTATGCGTTAATATAACCTGATATTATAATTTTAAAATTCCAAATTATAGTACATTTTGGAAGTCTTTATGGTCCTTAGTTCATTACCAAGAAAAGTAATAACTGATGAAAGAAAACAAACACAAACCCTACTTCTAAAAAAAACTTTTTTCCTGAAAATGTATTTCATGTGGTTGAAGGATTAAAAAGTTTAGTATTTTTGTGGTTTTTTCCATGCTAATGGAATGAGTGAAGCACAAATCTATAGTCAAATTAGATTCCAAGTCGAAATGAGCATTTTAAGCCCACTGGGGGACAATTATTTTGAAAGCGTTCAAATCAATCCCTCTGAATCACAACTAGTGGAGAAGTAGTACCTACAAGTGAAAAGAAAGATGTATCAATAAACAATAAAAGAAGAGTGCAGTATGAATAGATATGGGTTTGTCAGCGATGGAAATAATATTCAGCACACATAGTATTTCAGTCCCCAGTACCCTCCAAAATTATTTTGCAAACTTTATGTTCATCTCATCGGGTGTGTGTGTGTGTGGTGAGTCGTTAGCAACCACTTAACGCAATTGCTGAATTCAGGAACAGGGTGCCTTCCACAGAACGACAGAACCAGCGTGAAAGCCAATTCCTTTGCGTCAGTCCTATGCAGAGATGGGAGAGTTGAATCAATTTTATTTTTGGACTTAGAGTGTCATTACATTTGAAACACAGTAAATTTCTGTAGAGTCCAATCCTCCCATATGCTTCGATCATGAGTGTTATGTCCTTTATAAAGGAAAAAAAAGATGGATTAGTTGGCTAATGCTATGTGTTGGTGCAACTGTTTACTTTCGTATTCCATACAAAGGAAAGGATTTCTGCGTACTGTCGGGAGACAGCATCACTGTCATCTTGGTCATAGTAATATATTGATTCTCTTATCCCACTTTTCACACAACGAGTGTCCCAGCGTAACACACACAGCTAAATCCCTGTAAACACTCTTGTTCGCTTGCCCTTTCTTTATCATTTTTAATGTCTTTGAACTAAGCATTTGAAGCCATTTCCAAAACTAAGAAAAATCTGCAGCAGGTAGAAGCTTCTGACTGGCAAAGCTATGTTCCCTCTTATTTTAGGCTTTTTCTGGCAATGTCTAGAGCAGCGAGCCAGAATATGGTGGTCCTTGACTTTACGAACAGCTTCACTTGGTGGTGACCATTGAACGTTCATTTCGTCTCACCGTGCCATACCACGTACTGAAAAAAAGTAGAGCAACGGTCATGACAATTTTTCATCATCAATTATATCATTTCTATGAACATCCCCGCCACCCCGTCCTCACTTCAGCCTTTTACGAGATCTCTGAGGATCCGGCTGAGTCAGCGAGTAAATATACAGTGATAACTGTCTTAGATATAATACGAGCGTAACACCTTCTTTGCAACTTGACATGACAAGCCAACTAGTCTAGATCACACACTCCCAGATTCACGCTACGTAACCATTTTACTAATTTAATGTAACGCGGCGCGAACTATTGATCTCGTCATCTTTGGAAATGTGGCGAGCTATATATAATATTTGATCATACACCGGGCCACCACCTATACTTATCACTTAAACCGAAATAGTGCTCGGGAACCTGTCAGCAGCCATATATATAATTCTGCACTTCATATGTGTGGTATATGTCTAGGAGGCCTAACTCACTCGATCAATATAACACAATTGCTATCTATGGAAAGAAAGCTCCACGAACAATCAGAGATCATCCATTACAAGAACTACACATTGGAAAACAAGGATCTCAACCTAATGTCCTTACCTCCTTTCAAATCAACTCCAGAGTTTTAAAAAAAGGACTTAACATTTCCAAAATAGCTGTATGTTATTTGATGTTGCAGAGTTGATTCCAATCTTAGTTATAGGTCTTTGCATTGATGATGATAAGAATAATTAAAAAAAGAACCTCACGTAAACTTTTAGACAATCAATAATATTTCATCTCTCTCC
>BHFT01041292.1:0-22033 GCA_004320025.1 Laticauda laticaudata
TTATGACAGTGTTCACACTTAAAACTGTAGAAGTGTCCCAGAGTCAGTGTGATCAAAATAAAGCCCATTGTCACACTGCACAACGGATGAAAGAGGATTGTAAAACGGACGGAAAAAAAGCTTGCCATCCGTTGTTAACGCGATGACTCACTGCTCACGTTTTTGCTTCCTCTCTATCCTTCCAAGCATCCGTTTATTACCGTTTCATCGCCAGAAGTTTTGAGCCTGCTCAAAACTTTTGCACGGAAAATGATCCAATTCGTCCGTTCTGCATCCTCTAGCATACAGGGACATCCGTTCTGCATCCATTACGCACTGCTATATCCTCTAGGCATCCACTGTGCATGCCGCACACTCAAATCCGTTCCAGCAGTAAACGGACGCCAGGGGAGCGAACGTACGCACAGCTTAGTAGCACGGATGGAGAAAGGATGAAAGCGGATGCAGCTCATCGACTAATGCATCCGCTATGCATCCGCTATGCATCCT
This sequence comes from Laticauda laticaudata, assembly GCA_004320025.1. Lineage (NCBI taxonomy): Eukaryota > Metazoa > Chordata > Lepidosauria > Squamata > Elapidae > Laticauda > Laticauda laticaudata. Next base: position 490 of record BHFT01041292.1, read on the forward strand.
TACGATCCTCTACGCATCCGCTCTGCTCCTTAGCCATCTTCTACGGATCCTCTATGCATCTGCTCTGCTCCTCTATACTCCTCTCTGTGATCCTCCCCCCGTCCGTTTCCTTTCCGTGTTATCCGCTCTGCTTATGCAAATTTTTGCCCCTTTTGAGAGCGGATAACAACGGATGGAACATTTGCTCGTCCGTTGTGTCCTTTTTGCATCCGTTGGGCAGTGTGACATGGCCTTTGGATGCTTGGAAACTAACTCATATTTATGATGGTTTGCCGTGTCCTGGGGGGGTCACATGATCCCCTTTTTCTGACCTTCTGACAAGCAAAGTCAACAGGGAAGCCACATTCACTTAACAACTGTATTACTAACTTAATAACTGCAGTGATTCACTTAACAACTGTGGCACAAAAGATCGTAAAAGGGGGCAACATTCACTTTAAAAATGTTTCACTTCGGCAACAAAAATTCTGGGCTCAGCTGTGGTCTTAAGTCGAGGACCATTGGGATTTAAATATTTTAAAATATTTTTTTGCATACCTGCAAACCTCTGGTTTGTCTATCCCCCCACCTCACCCGATGCATACATGATGTCTCCTTGTTTATACAGACAAATTAAGGTTCCCAAAATAGTTATCAGAAACAGGAGGAGTTCCATTGTGCTGGATCTTCTCACCAGGAAACTATTTTTTTTTTCCCAACCAGAAGCCACGCCGTCTCTGCTATCTGGGTGTGCAACTAAAAAAGCGTAATGGAGGATTGCAATGCAAGCCGATAATTACTGAGGCAGCGTCTGCCAGAAAAGAATCCAGCAATGCAGAGCCAGGAGTAGACAAAAACTGTAAAATAAGTGGTACTTTCAATGCTGTAAAGTACATAAAAGACCATAGATTGAAATAGACAAAACCAAACTTGTTCTTGGACTGAGAAGGATCTTCCCAGTTTAATCAAACAGAGAACTGTCCATAATGTAGGCTATGTCCTAACCCCACACAAGCAAGCTGCAAGCACACCACTAAAAGTGAGGCTGCAATCATCTGTACCTGAGGCAAAGGTGAAGGAATTAGCATTGGTACAAAAAATGGGCACACATAGTCCTCGACTTACGACCACAACGGAGACCAAAATTTCGGTTGCGTTGTTAATTGAATTTTCTCCCATTTAATGACCTTTCTTGCCACAGCTGTTAAGTGAATCACTGCAATTGTTAAGTTAGTAACTTGGTTGTTAAGTGAATCTGGTTTCCCCCATTGATCTTGCCTATAAAGAGGAGGTTGCAAAATTTTATCACACTGCAGCTGTCATAAATATCAGTCAGTTGCCAAGCGTCCAAATTTTGATCATGTGACCATGGGGATGCTGAAATGGTTGAAAGTGTGAAAAATGGTCATAAGTATTTCTTTCAGTGGCGTTGTAACTTTCAAACAGTCACTAAATGAACTGTTGTAGGTCGAGGACTCTCTGTATCTCTAAACAGGACCAAGTTATATAAAAGAAGGTGCTCGTTTTCAGGGTCATAGTTGAGATGATCTAATCTTTTGTGCAAGGTGAACATGTGTCCTTAGCAAGATGATTTAGTACTAATTCAGATTTTTATTGTATTGGCAATTTATGAAGTGGGGGGATGGAAGAAGAGGAGGAGGAGGTGGGGTGGAGGAGGAAGAGGAGATGGGATGGAGGAGGAAGAGGAAGACAAGGTAGTGGTAGTGAAGGAGGAGGTGGGAGAGGGGGAAGAGGACAACAGAGGAGGTGGTGGTGGTGATGGAGAAGGAAGAGGAGGGGAAGGAGGAAGAGGAGGAGATGGGGAAGAGGAAGAGGAAGAGGAAGGGGTGGAGGAGGAGGAAGAGGAGGAAGGGGTGGTGGAAAAGGAGGAGGAGGAGGTGGGGGAGGAGGAAGAGGTGGTGGGGAGGAGGAAAATGAGGGGGAAGAGGAGGGGGAGGAAGGGGTGGTGGAGGAGGTGGGGAGAGGAGGAAGAGGAGGAGATGGGGAAAGAGGAAGAGGAGGTGGTGGAGGAGGAAGGGGTGGTGGAAGAGGAGGAAATGGTGGAGGAGGAAGCGGGGGAGGCTACAACCACAGATAATCTAGGGGAGGTTTGCCATGGATACCTAATGGATGTTGGACTGCAGTAAATCCAAGCTGATCTCATCCAGAGTGTAGGCCTTGATCAGTATGGAGATGTGCACCTCCCATTCAGCATCAGATTGCTGACTTCTGCTTCCAAAAACCTCAAGAGAATTGCCTGCGAGGATGAAACCCCAGCACTGGAAGCGATTACTCCAATTTTATTACTCACTCAAATGTGTCTGGTATTTATACCTACATCAATATTTTTCCACTTATTAAATGTAAGACTTTTCATCTTGGTTTGCAATGCAGCAATCAGTTTGATATACCTTTGACATCCTGAACTGAAAGATTCCTTCAAACCTTACCCTGGCAAATGCCTCCAACAATCTCGAAGCACACAAGCTATACACCTTGCAAAAAAAAACAACCAGTGACATAACTCCTAACCAGAATATCTGAGATAAACTCCACAGCAGGGATCATCAACTTTTTCAGGCCACAAACAAATAAATTTGAAGAAAAAGAGAGAATACAAAATTTCAGATGCTTAGGGTTAGCATAGGGTTGAAAGAGACCATGGAGATCTAGAATGTCGCCGAACCAACTGCCCAGGGCAGAAATCCTCAGACTATATTAGGCAAATTGCCTGATATAGTCTGAATTTTGCTTGAAAACCTCCAATGATGGAGGACCCATGACTGCAGGCTGTTCCACTGCTTAACAGCTCTCACAATCAGGAAATTCTTCCTTATTCTAAATTGGAATCTCTCTGTATAAAGCTTTCACCCACTGAGCCTTTAGTTGTTGTCCTACCTGGAAGCCTTACGAGAATAATTTATTTCCTCTTCCCTGGGAAAGCCCTACAATTATTGGGACAGGCCACCATGTCTGTGCTTGGTTTTCTCTACTTTAAATGTACCCAAGTCCCTTTAATTAATATTCATAAGATTTGGTCTCCAAGTCCCTCCCTATCTTCATTATTCTTCTTTGCATTTTTTTCCAAGTCCTCAGTGTCCTCCTGGTATTGTGATGATCAGTGTGTGTGTATGTGTATGTGTGTGTGGTTTTTAAAGTCCATATTTATTTATTTTTACAAAAAAATGTTGGGGCAATGCAGATATTAGCGCCATATTAAAGAACAACAAGCAGCTCGGGCCCAGGACATTATGAAATTTTAGTGGTTTATTAAAAAGCTGAAATGAATACGTGCTATCCAAGAACATAGAAGACTGCTGTGGTAAGAAGCGAAAGCAAGATCTGCAAAGGAAATAACCAAAACTGGCAAGCTAACTTAAGGACTGGAGGTGTGGGAGGTGGCAAGATTGTGTGGGTGAACAAGAAGTGGCACAGAATTATTTTGTGCATCAGAAACCACTTGTGGTAATTGGCAAAGAGTTTGCCCTCCCTACCCTGAAATCCAGAAATCAGCCCAAATTCTCACCACTTGAAACACATTTTCAAATGCACTTTAAACAAGTAATGAGATTAAAGCTCACTTCTCTTCTTTGGCCCTCCCTAACTGGACCCAAGTTGTGGTTTTCTGCTTGTGCGAAGGGGGAACAGAGAAATAGAGTTCTTCACGCAATTTGTCAGAAATGGGGGGACATTAATTAGGGGACTTAAGGATGGTTGGGAGGAAGAAGGAAAAATATAAAACAGATAGATTTATCTGATTGCGGATAAATAACAAGTTCTTATTTCTGGTGATGCTGATTGGTTAACTGGTTTGAATAGAATTTGTTTCTGGAAATATCTAATAGGGTAAGGGATTAGTTCTTGATAGCTAAATAAAAGGTTATTATTTCAGATAATGTTTGTTGGTTTTTAATTTGGGGGGTAATGTTTAATTGTTTAGAGAAAGATGAGGGCAACTTTCCCCTAATGGAAAGGAGACTCTGCATTTATGTCATTGGGTATTTTTCTTCATTTTTACCAGATCTTTGCTGACTGATAAGAGCTGAAGATTTAGAATTGAATTTATCTTAAAGAGGATGAGGGGATGAGGTGTGGAATAAAGAGTTATTTGGTTGTATTTTAAGAGACAGTGGTAAATTGCTAATGTTGAATATAACTGTTGGAGGATAAAGAGGGAAGTTTCTTCCTTCCTTCCTTCCTCCCCTCCCCTCCCCTCCCTCGGGTTCTCTACTCTCTAAATATTTTTTTAATATATTTCCATATAAGCTGTTTGTATCTGTTTAATAGGTTTAATACAATTGTGCTAAAAAAAGAAATGAAGGCCAATTAATCATCTCCACCCACATTCCCTCACTACACCAATTCTTCCTGTAAAATGGCAATTTCAAATTATTTATAAGTGATAACTTTCGAAAAAGAAAATTTCAAAAGAATCATCAACCACACTTGAAAAAGTTCACTTTGCAATCAACAATAGGAATTTACAAACAGTTCACTAGAGTTCTAAAGTCAACCAAGGAATTTTCCTGCCTAAAGAAAAATATGTTGGCCTATCTTTTACCAGAAACGTTAAGCTTTCACAGCAAATGCAGAAAACTCAGGAAAAAAATTGTGTTCCAGTCCAGAGGATTTAATTCATTTATCACATGCTGAATTTACTGAAGCCCCTGCCATGATGCAGAGATGGCGACTAGATTAAATGACTTCATAATAATTTCATGAAGGGCAGTATCAACAGCTGCCATCACAGAGGCTTTATGAAACTCGTATATTCAGACATGATTTCTCTCTCTCTCTCTGAATGTTAGAGGCTGTCTTGAGAAGGTTTCATTTCCTATGGGCTTCCCAAAAAGGAGAGTTCTGATTTAGATGGACCCCTTCAATCCAATCTAAACATTATATAACCTTGTTCTGATGAGAGTGTCAGTTTGCCTCATCGATTAAATAAAGATTAACACTCACCTCTTTCTTTGCCCTTTCCTAGTTTTTTATTTATTTAAGTTTGTCAAGCATGTCTGAGAAAATAAGCGTAAGTTATGAACATAACCCAAACATATAAGTATAAACGGGTATAAGTACATACATAATAAATGAGTACGAATAAATGGGAACAGTAGGACAGGGACGGTAGGCACATTGATGCGCTTATGCATGCCCCCTTACAGACCTCTTAGGAATGGAGTGAGGTCCACAGTAGACAGTTTAAGGTTAAAGTTTTTGGGGTTTGAGGATGTAACAACAGAGTCAGATAGTGAATTCCAAGCATTGGCCACTCTGTTGCTGAAGTCGTATTTTCTGCAATTGAGTTTGGAGTGGTTTACTTTGAGTTTGTATCTATTGTTTGCCCATATTGTTATTGCATTTTATTGGGTTATTTTTATTGTGTTATTGTATTACTGTATTGTTATTGTGTCATTGTATTTATTATTTTTAATATTATTTATTATTATATTATTATATTTACCCTGTTGTGGTTTTTCTGAAGATCTTATATAAGATGTAGAATTCTATCAGTCACGAGAACACAGTCATGCGCTCCCATGAGTAACTATGGTCATGACACTGGCAAGAAGAGACTGGTTTTCCATAAAGTCTAGTAACCACAGAGCCCTCTCATACATTCCTGCATATTCCATGGCCATTGAGAAGCTTCAGGGAAGTCAGTACAGGTAGTCCTTGACTTACAACAATTCATTTAGTGAAAACCATACTGAAAAAAGTGACTTATGACCGGTTTTCACATTCACAACTGTTGCAGCAACCCCATGATCACATGATCAAAATTCAAACATATGGGAAACTGGCTCACATTTATGACGGTTGCAGGGTCTTGAGGTCATGTGATCCCCTTTGGCCACCTTCTGACAAGCAAAGTCAATGGGAAATCCAGTTTCACTTAACTGAAGTGTTACTAATTTAACAACTGCAATGATTCACTTTACAACTGTGGCAAGAATAGTCGTAAAATGGGGCAAGATTCACTTAGAAAATGTCTCACTTAGCAACAAAACTTTTGGGGTCAATTGTGATCGTAAGTTGAAGATTGTGTGTAGAACACAAGTACTGTACACTGATAGGATAAAGGAAAACTGAGCTCAAAATAGGCTTAAGATCCAGATGGATCTCAACAGACTCGAACTGGAGATTCAATGGAGAGAAAAATAATTTTTACCTTTAGGCAAGAAAAACCAAATGTACAGGTACAGATTAAGTTAAATTTGGCTCAATAACAATACCTGTGAGAAGAATCTTTTGAGGAGCCCACCTACCTGAAAATAATTATTGTACTCTATGACTATCATTAAGTGTCGTACCTTATGATTCTCGACTCTTGACGAATGTATCTTTTCTTTTTATGTATACTTAGAGTATTTACACCAAGACAAATTCCTTGTGTGTCCAATCACACTTGTCCAATAAAGTATTCTATAACCAAGGTTGGGGAAAAACTGATCTACATCCTTAGACTCTTCACATACAAGCAAATTCTTTCTCTGAAACAACACATTATTTTGGACCATGAAAGAGGACATTAATAAAGGAAGGTTTTGGAAAAGAGAAAAGAGTTTGACAGGAGCTAAACCTTACATTAAGCTACAAGAGATATTTAAACCTCTTCACAGAAGGAAAAAATAAAACCACTGTTGGCTGTGATAGTAAAATTTAGCCATGTTCTTAATCTAGATTAAAGCGACTATCAGGTTTAGTTACCCACTCTCAGTAGCCCAGTCTGGTCAAAATAAGCCAAAAATATAAAGCATGCTAAAAATATAGCAAAGTACATATCATTATGGCAGTGTATTTTTAAAGCAGCTACTGAAATAGGACAAAGTAAGGAAATATTGCTGAAAAAAATGAGATTTTACTGATTCTTTTTATGTACATATGAGCTTTCCAAAATTCCTGTGCATCAATCACTAATTTCCAATTTGGCTAAATGTTATTTTAACAAATATGCCATTGGAACCACCCGCTTCACTGTGGATAGCAAGTTTTAATAAACTTGTTTCTTTAAAATGCTAGGAATTTTCTATTTTTTTTTTCATGAAAATGGAAGGGACAATGGGAGTTGAAATGAATTAAGGCTGAGTGGTGATTCACATGAGCTTCTGAAAGAGAAGATGAGGCTGGATGAAATAATCCTTGGGTCCTTGTGAAATTAATTTCACTTAAAACTGCCAGAGTCTTTTTATTTTTTTTTTAAGAGTCTCCATTTGGAAATGTAGGATGATTTCAGAAAGACAAAATGCTTAAACAGAAATGCAGGAGGAAAAAGCTGAAGGCTGATGGAGTTTAAAGCCCTAATTTAAAAAAAAAACAAAAACACACATGCAGATAAAAAGGTGGAACTGGATGCAATTTGCACAAAGTATGCATGCTGCATCTTAACGCCCCAAGAGACATCCCAGAAGAAGAGCCAGAGGGGGGAACATAATGTAAGAAGTTTAGAAACTTGGCTTTCCCCATCAAAAAAGGGGACTGCCCATTCTGTTGAGCGTGCACCCCTTGCAATAAATTTGAGTCAGCACAACAACAGCTCTGCAGTCTTCTGAAGGGAAGCTGATCAGGTGGTTGCAGAGCCCTTGGAAACGGCAGTACGATGCAGCTGAAGAGGCAACGCACAACCCACAGACAAACTGTGGCTCGGCTGGAGAGCAAACCGACCTTTGCATTTCAATCTTCCAGGGAAATGATGCACTAAAGGCTACAGTGGAGAGAGTGAGGTAAGTTGCTTTGGCTGTTCCCTTTGCTTCCTTTTATGACCCAATCCTCTTGCCAGAGAACGAGGTATGTGCACGCTGGTGTGTTATGTGCCTAAAATAAGAAAAAATATAAAAAATCGAGAGACAGGGGAAAATACCGGGGGGGGGGAGGGAGGAGAGAGAAACTGTCATCTAACTTGGCAGTTCCCTGCACCAGCGATCTGCTGCAGTGACAGCTACAAAATCGCCGCTTAAATGTTTGATTTGGTCCTGAAACTGTTTCTATCTTGGAAAAAGGGGGTTGGAGCTTAGGGTTAGAATGGAGAAGAAGCACCTCGAGATGAAACACAGGCAGGGAAGTGTGCTTTAATAGTCTCCGAATGCATATTTGAGAATTGTTGAGAATATTCTCAGCGATTTCTAAGCATGCCTCAAATTGCTCCGAATGCATTTTGGAACCATGGATGCCGTTTGCTCTTGCGTGCCTTACAGCTACGGCATGGCTAAAGGGAGCTGCTATAACGACTGCTGGCATTTTAAGACTTAACACTGACATCCAGCTCAGTCTGCCTGCCACCTTCGCACAGAAGCATCATTTTATAACAGAAAGAATATCCGACAGACAAAACGGGGATTCAGACTGAGAGAGAAAGCAGACATTGTACAACATTTGGAAGAGCCTAGCTGTTTGGGAAGAATGCTACCATTAGGATGCTACCATCCTCCTGGAGGAGGATGGGAGAGTAGAAAAGTGAAGGGAGAGAGATGAGGTGGAAACAGATCAGGCTGTTTTGACAGACAGCAAGACAGGACGATGGAAAGTTTCCCTGGAAATAAGCATGTTTTTTCGGCACCGTTAAGGATGATGCCACAGGGATATGCCAAAGGGGTGAGGGTATGTCTGACTTTATTAAAATGCAACTCTACTGTCAAGGGGTAAGTGCTTTCCCCCTCCCAACAAAAAAACAACCAGCCTTCTAAAATTTGTGATAAACTGGGCATGTATTACATGTTTGCTTCTAGGCAACAATGGAGACCCGGATCTTGAAGGCAATGCTTGGCATCCTGGCTCTTCTCATCTTTATACCAGCCATTCAGGGTATTTGTCCTTCTTTGTGTTCATGCTCAGGAAACGATAGAAACGTGGACTGTTCTGGCAGAAACCTGACCACGCTGCCCTATGGACTTCAGGACAACATTACCTATTTGAATTTGTCATATAATCATTTTGTGGACCTCAATCACCAGCTGACTCAGTTTGCGAATCTGAGAACCCTGGATGTTTCCAACAATTGGCTTCGGAGCCTCCCAGCTCAACTGCCCAGGTCTCTGTGGGAAATATATGCCACGCACAACAGCATCAGGGTTCTCCAAAAGCTTGACACGGCTTACCAGTGGAATCTTAAAGTCCTTGATGTGTCCAGGAATAGGGTGGAAAGGGCTGTGCTTATTAACAACACAATGAGCAGCCTCGTGTTCCTCAACCTCAGCAGCAACAAGCTTTGGACCGTCCCCACCAACATTCCCATCCATGTGGAGATCGTGGATCTATCCAACAACTTCTTGTCACAAATCCTTCACGGCACGCTGAGGAGGCTCACCCATCTTTCCCAACTTTATCTGCACAACAATAAATTCACCTACATCCCTGACAAAGCATTTGATCAGCTGGCTCAGCTACAGCTCATCACACTTTACAACAATCCCTGGGCATGCAAGGATAAACCACCAGCCCTCTCTTATTTGCAGAATTGGGTAGGTAAAACACAAGCCACAATCTTTGGGGTGCCGTGCCTGGAGGAGGAGGAGGAGGAGGTGTCATGGGAAGGCTCCGGACCATTCTTAGCTACTCCAACCCTGGCAAAGAACCACCTCTTCGTGAAAGCCATAAAGGCAGTGGATACAACAGACTCTGCAGAAGCAACTGAACAGAGTGAATTAGCGTATGAACAACAGTCCGGAATGACGGACATCAATGTAAACAGCACTGATGACCCAACAATAGCATTCACCAACACTGACAGGCCACTGATTCCCTACCCCAAAAATCTCAGCACGGAGAACCTTAATTCTTTCGAAGTGGCTGTAGCCACGTACAGGGTCTACATCCAAGATACCACCTCTGTGAAGTCCAGAACAAAAGGTCTGGCCGAAGTCCCCACAATTCCTATGACCTTGAGGATCACCAGCGGGGTGCCTACAAACTACCCAACAAAACAACAAAGCACAACAATAAAGAAAGAAGAACACACCACAAAAATTAGCCCTCGCGCACCCTCTAAAGCAAATGTGCCCAGGGGGTATTTGTTCTCTACTGTCATGCTTGCTGTGGTGGCCCTGGCAACTGGCAGTGAATTTGTGTTTAAATGAATGAATTGCTTCATTATTCCATATTAATAACATGTCTGGGGAGGGGGAGGGGAAGAGATATGCTCCTGTTCCACAATGAATTACTGTAGATGCAAGAAGAAATACCTGTTTTTAAGATTGTGAAATATGACTGAAGAATATAATAACTCCTCTTGGATGGCAGGGCTGCAGAAAATCACGTCTTGGTAACCAAGCTGCTACTTAAATTATGTCTTACTAAATTAAGAAAATAAAAAAGGAAGAAAATTATACCCAATAATACGATTGTTTTTATGAAATGTGTTATTTTGTATTTACATTTTTAATTTTCTTTCACAAAAATATTTAAAAATGTCAGTATTTTCTGTATTGATTATGAATAGTTTTGTCATTAAACATCTCAAAACAAAAACATTCAAAGGCCTGTGTTATACATCTACTGGCTGAGTTGCCAGGCAGAGAACCTTGGAATATATAAATGCTAATTCTTTATCAAAGATGACAATGCATAGAGGGGGAAAAAAAGAGAGGGGCAGGATAAAGATATCTAAAACACAACTACCTCTAACCGTGGTTTGTTGCCATAACTCTTACTAACATCCTAGAGGAGATGGCACATGAGGTTATTTGCCAGCTCCCATCAAGTTTTCATTATTAATATCTAATTACAGTTTAAATAGCCAAGATGCTGCGCTTGTCGATCAGAAAGGTTGGTAGTTTGGCAGTTCGAATCCCTAGCACCGCGTAACGGAGTGAGCTCCCATTACTTATCCCAGCTTCTGCAATCTAGCAGTTCGAAAGCATGTAAAAAAGGCAAGTAGAAAAATAGGGACCCCTTTGGTGGGAAAGTAACAGCGTTCTGTGACTCTTCGGGCATTTAGTCATGCTGGCCACATGAGCACAGAGATGTCTTCGGACAGCGCTGGCTCTTCGGCTTTGTAACGGAGATGAGCACCACCCCCTTAGGGCCAGAAATGACTAGCACGTATGTGCGAGTGGAACCTTTACTTTTACTGTTTAAGTCGGCCTGGGAGCCTGAAGTCCTTAAGATGTTGCAGAAAGATTTCACTTATTCATTAGAGTTATGTCATATTCCCCTTTCATTTGGAGCTGAAGGTAGTACAACGAAGTGTTGTCCTCTCATTTTCCCCACAACAATCTTGAAAGGTAGGCTGGCCTGAGAATGAATGACTGGCTCAATGTCACCTCAATGTTCCCATCCCTAGGTCTCTCCTGGGCCAGCGAGTACCCAGACTGCTACTCACAGCAAACAAACAATGGTTTAAGCATTTCAAACCAAGCCCATAGCTCTCTTAATGTCATAATCCTCCACATAGGTTGAAAGTCAACATCAATGGCCCCATGCTCACTCAGCCTCAGGTTGGGGAGAGCAGACCTACTGTATTTGATTTCTTTCATCAAATTTCTACCCAAGGGTCAGCCCTATGAGGCAGGCAAGGTCAACCACACAAGCATAGCATGGATTCAGATAATGCTTTTTACTGCTGTAGAGTAGAACAATAGAATCTTGCAAGCCCAGTTGAGTTTCTCTCTGACCCAGCTACTACTAAACAGAATCCAGGGGTCATTTTGAGTTTCTTTCATGTGCTTCCCTCTTTGTCGAGCAGAATAATATTTTCTGAAAGTTCCTTCTGCAACAGTTTGCTCACTCCCTCCTCATTCCTAAGGCCAGCTTTCCATTCTTCCACAGTACAGGAACCATTTTTCATTGATAAACAAACACAGTGACTTAGTAGTCTGGAAACTAACCGCAAAGTTTAAGGTGAGCCAATGTTGCATTTTTGAGGGCTTAACAGAGGTGGGGAACTATGGCCCTTTTATGACTTGCAGACTTCAACTCCCAGAGTTCCTGACCCAGCCATGCTGGCTCAGGAATTCTGGGAATTGAAGTCCACAAGTCATAAAGGGGCCATAGCTTCTCACCCTTGGCTTAGAACCACAAACAGATAAATAAATATGTTTGCATCATTTAATCAGGTGAACATGGCATATAATAAAATACCCTGACATGCCACGCAGGTGTGGGCACACAGGAACTGTCTACCTAGCTCTGGATGGAGCCCCATCTCTGAAGGCGTCCATTATTGCTTAATGGACGCCTTCAGAAAATACAGCCTTGAATGATTACCGAAACCTCAAGCCTCCTTTGTTTAAGTTTAATGCAGTTTCTATTCAAAAAGCGGGGGGGGGGGGGNTTTCTATTCAAAAAGGGGGGGGGGGGGGTGTTTCCATTATGAGAGTTTAACAAAAGAGGTCAGGTACAGGTGGAATTGCCATGAAGTTTCATTGATGAGAACCTGGCTGGCTGGAAGAAGTCCAAGCCTTAGTATCTCCAGATTGAAAAGGATCTGGGAAGCAAAGGATGGGAAACACCCTTCTCTGCAAACCCATCCTGGAGTGCCATAAACCTGGAGTGCTACTGCTATCGCTACTACTCCCAAACTTCCTGCCCAGCAATGCCAATGGCCATACCAACTGGGGAATCTGGGAGATTGCAATCTTAATGTTTAGGAAAGGTTGGCATGAGCCACACCGAATAGTGAAATATACACTATCCCAGTGTTTTTCAACCTTGCCAACTTGAAATAATGTGGACTTCAACACCCAGAATTCCCCAACCAGCAAAGTTGACATCCACATCTCTTTTAAGTTGTCGAGGTTGTGTGTCTCAGGGTCTTTTCTGTATACCCAAGTCAGTGGGCTCCAAAACCCAAGAGAACCAATACAAGCATTATCTTGGGCAACATATCCAGATATTATAGAATCAGCCTGGAGAAGTCTGGGCTAATCAGAGATGTCACCAATAAGAATAATGGGCAGGGAATCTTTGACTTACAACCACAATTTAGATCTGCATTTCTATTGCTAAATAAGGGAGTTAAGTGAATTGCACCCAATGTTATAACCTTTTTTGCCATGATTAAGCAAATCACCGCAGGTGTAAAATAAAACACATGGTTGTTAAATGAATCCAGTTTCTCTCATTGACTTTGCTGGTTGTAAGCTGGCTGAGAAGGTTGCAAGTATTGATAACATGACCCCAGGACACTCCATCGTAAATACATGCCTATTGTGAAGCACCCAGGTCATGAGCACGAGGACTGGTTGTAAGTCACTTTTTCTCAGTGCAGCTGAACTCTGAACAGTCCAGGATTGTAAGGTGAGGATGACCTGTAATTGATATGTGGGCAGGAAGTTAGGAAGAGCCACAAAATACTTGTAGGATGCAGCTACTACAAGTGTTTCTCAACTTTAAGGCACGTGGACTTCAACTCCCAGAATACCTTAGCCAGCTTTGCTGGCTGGGGTATTCTGGGAGTTGAAGTCCATGTGCCTTAAAGTTGTCCAGCTTGAAAAACACAGACTTGCTGAAGAACAGAGAAGCTGCAGGAAGTCCTACTTGGTGAAATACAGTGAGGATGCTGCTCCAAGGAGCAATTATTGTGGTTCTGCTCTCTTTTCTCTTTGCTACTGCAGCTTCCAAGCAATGAAGGCTGCAAAGAAATCCACGCCCCGTTTCCCTTTGGAGAGGCTGTGGACAGCAGCTTCCTGACCAGAATGTAAATTGTCTGAGCTGGATGCAAGAGGTAGAGGGGCAGGATTGGCATAACTGCCTGTTCTTCTGCCTCTTCCTCCTCTGCAGCTTCCCCAACAGGTTACATATTGCAGCAGCCATTTCCATGGTTACCTGAAGCAGAGGGTTCAGAAGAAGGAGGTCTGCTCTCCTCATTAGAAAACCGTATATTTTCCCCACTGTGGATCAAGGGGAGAGAATGGCAAAACAATGAAGGCAGGAGAATTGACAAGCTTGGTACATTGTTAGAGAAATGCAGCACAGCAATTTCATTAAGACCAGTTGCAATGGGGTCAGCTCAGGGAAAGGAACAGCCAAGGGGTCTGGTGCGTCTCACCTGTGCCAAGGCCAGAAAGACAAAGTAAAAAACAAGATACAACACACACACACACACACACACACATGGATCCAAGTCCTTTTAGCAACCTCTTCTGGGTCAGAATAGGAATAAACAGATTAACAGAGTTGGAAAAGACCTTGTAGGTCATCTAGTCCATCCACCCAACCCGCCCAAGCAGGAGACCCGAGACCATTTCTGACAGATGGAAGTCCAGTCTCTTCTTGAAAGCAAGAGCTTAAAGAGGAATAAGCAATAGCACTTAAGACTTATATACTGCTTCACAGTGCTTTACAGCCCTCTCTAAGCGGTTGAGAGAGTTTTCACCATGAAGTTTCCGGATGGAATTCAAAGTACTGGTTTAGTCTTAAAATATCCTGTGGCACTTACAAGTCTGCCACACAGAAGCAGCCTCTGAACTCGGCCAATAGGGACTTGCTGCCAACTTCCCTCAGACAGATGGGGCAAAGGGGCAGTCTTGTTTGGTGGCAGCCTCCATATTGCAAAACAGCCTCTGGACATTAGGTTGGCACCGGTACTATTGGCTTCCTAGAAATCATTAAGACAGAATGTTTGAGAGGGCATTTGGGTGTACATAATCCCCATTGCATTAAGTATTTTTCTTTTCTTTTTTTATGTGTTCACATCCAAGAGTCCTTCTCATCTACTAACTTCTGGTTTCTTGTTAATCTTTCTTCAAGTTAGCAGTATTTTGAAGGGAAGGGAGTGCTGTTCATTTAATTGAATACAGAATAACAGATTTGGAAAAGACCTCAGAGGTCTTCTAGTCCAACCCACTGCTCAAGTAGGAGACCGTACTGTCAACTCATAAAATATTTCTATGGTGTTCCCCATGGCCATATGTGTCTCAGAGTCAGCTACATCCAGGCAATGCTGAACAATTTAATTCCCAATAAATCCTTTTTAAGTTTTGGAAGTTTGGCTCAAGACTCATGATTTAAATGGGAGTAACTGCCGGAATCCTGACACGTACTATGTCAGACAAGTGACCATCCTGTCTCTTCTTAGAAAACCTCCAGTAATAGAGCAGCCACAAGTTCTGGAGGTGAGTAACTCCACTGATTAATTGGTCTCACTGAAAGGAAATTTCTCCTTAGTTTTAGGTTGGATCTCTCTTCAACAAGTTTCCAGCCATTACTCTATGTTCTCCCCTCAGGTGCAATCGAGAGTAGACCCCTCTCTTCTTTGTGGCAGCCCCTCAAGTATTGAAAGACTGCTAGCATGTCACCCCTAGTCCTTCTTTTTCTTAGAATTTTTTACACATCTACTGGAAATCTTTCAGCGATGTGTTAAATCAGGGCTCCTCAAACTTGGCAACTTTAAGACTTGTGGACTTCAACCCCTAGAATTCCTCAGCCAGCTTTGCAATATTCAACTTCCTTCAGTAGAATATGTTGCATAACCTGATTATGTCCAGCTTTTTTGCTGCAACATTTACCAGCGGTTCATTTTCAGTTTTGCACACTGAATTCCAAAAAAAGACTACAGAGTCAGGAAATGTTGGTCTCACCATATCATTACAAACTTAAGAGATCAGCAGCCCAGTGCCCTGGTTTCTGCAAAACACACATGGGCTGCCCTACAAAGGTCAAAACCTTTCACACCAAAGAAAAAAAGGTACATGCTACTTTTTAAAAAGGTAGAGGCATCCAAATTTACCGCCACCCACTCTCCTTTCTAAAACGGAGTAACTGTCAAAGAGAGAGAGGGGAAGTGAATGCACACCTAAAACTTGGGTGTTTTGAAAAAGGTTTAGAATATAATGCTGGGGAGGGACCCTTTTGGTAGGCAAGATTCACAATGAACTTTTTTCTTTTTGGCAAGATGAAGTACTGCAGTACAAAGGGAAACAGTGAAAGCTTCCAGGGCTGGGATTTCCCTCTCCTTAAAAAAAAATTAGGAGAGGCTCTGGGTTTTTTTGAAAGTGTTATCCTATCCATTTTGAGATTTGTGTTACTGTTTTTATATGTTTCCTCCATCAATACTGCAGGGTGGTCTTAGTATTATAAGCTATCTCTCTGCTATAATGAATTATCAAGGATTTTCGTTAATCAGGCTGCAAAAGTTAACAAAGTGCAACATATGACTGTCAACATTAAAAGAGTTATGCTCCTAAGCCATCTGTAGTGATCAAAACCTTGTTGCCAATTTCTCTTGGGATACTTTAATCTCGTTCAGGGGCATTCAATGTTAATCCATCAATTCATGGAATAAAGCAGCTGTAGATAATAAGGTGCATTGTTACTGTACAAGCAGTAGAGGTGAAATATGCTTTGAACATTTTTAAAAATACTTCCCGAACCATAGATAGTCTTTCTATTTAAAACAATATTGACTTTGGATTTTGGTTTGCAAACAAGGAAATGAGTCCTTTGTTAGCTGTGTGCTTACATCACTCTTGACATAAATTGCCACCCTTGATATTCTGGGGCAGCTATTTCAAAATCTGGATAGTAGTAGTTAAGCTAAGGAAGAGCTTTCCATCTTCCAAGACGACATTCAGAAGGAAAAGAGAAGGCAGAAAGAGGTATGGAATCTGATATAGTTGTGTAATTGCATCATTTCTGTAAATGATGGTAACTGACCCTTTGATTTTTCCCTGCTGTCCTACTTTATCCCAAGGACACAGGAATTGCAAGTTTAGTGTTGGTGGTTCAGCTGGTTATTTATTTATTTATTTGTCTCAATGTGTTAGGTTATCAGGTGCAGAACATGTACAGGTTTTGCTTTGCCTGGGTGGTTGGCTTTGGAGTGAGTGATCTTAATTTTAAAGGAGAATATTTGTAGCTCAGGGTTGAAACGAGGGGTCCTTGGTGCTCTCTGAGCTTGGTTGTTTTCTTGCAGACATTTCTTTATCCCAAACTAGATAACATCATCAGTGCTAACTAGCACTGATGATGTTACCTAATTTGGTTGGTGAAATGTCTGCAAGGAAACAACCAAGCTAGGAGAGTAAAGACACCTGATCCTAATTATATATTTGTGGGAGAAAGAGTGATCCGGATTTTAGATGGCAAATCTTGCAACTTTTTCCCATTCCTGCGTGTGTTCCTTTGCTCAAGGAGCAAAAGCAGAATCACAGGAATAGGAGGAGAAACTGGGCTGTAAGAACAATGTCAGACCAGCAAGCTTCTTTTAAATATGAAGATATTTTATGCTTAATTCTTGACAAGAAACAGAAGAAGCAAAGAACCACCATATATATACCTGTAAAATCATGTTATTTAGAATGGATTAACAGGGGTTTTTGCTGCTTTTGTTTAATTTGGATTGGGAATCTGCCAACTCCTGCAAATTATTCTATTCTGGATCCCCGCTTCCACGTAATGCTTGCAAGCAGCGGTATGGAGAATGAGAATGTTAATCTATATCAGTGTTTCTCAACCTTGATGTTTTTAAGATGTGTGGACCAACTCTCAGGATTCTCCAGCGAGAACATTCAGGGGGATGAAGTCCATACATCTTAGAGTTGCCAAGGTTGGGAAACACAGATCTAAATGGATGAATTTCTGATAGCACAGAAAACAGATTCCAGTCTTTAAGAACTGACAAGTAAGGTTCAGTTCTCCAAATATATCTACCATGCTTGATTTCATCACTAGGAACCAAAATTGAATGTATTATTGTCTTTAAAATACTGGAGGGTCACATATGAGGGTCACTATAATCATACACATCTTAGAATGAGCACAGAAAGGAGCATTAGGAAAGCACAGTTCAGTATAATGATCAAATGTGAAAAATATGTGAAAGTATAATGTGCAAAATAATTGTTAAAACATCTGAACTTGCAAACAAAGAAGCATAAGGAGAAAGAAATCCGTACATGGACCTGTCTGTCTCATGTTGACTTACAAGAGACAGGGACACTTGAGAGAATGACACGGATTTCTATTGAACATTTCAGTAGTAAACATCTGATGATCTTTCTAAATAGACTGCAGCCTAACATACAACTGTCTCACCAGATGTGCTCTGCAAGAGATCTTTCTCTCATAAGTCATCCAGACACAAATATACACACACAAACCAAAAGGGCAAAGCAAGAAACTCCCATTTTCTTAACTTGCATCCTCTCCATACAATTCTCAGGAATTTGTAATGGATCAATCTGACTAAGGGGAAATGCTTTCCACTGTACCAGTACAGTTGAAAGAGTTTTCATTAACTGAATTGAATACTTTTTGTGGCCAAGTGTGATTAAACACACAGGGAATTCATCTCTGGAGCAGAAGCTCTCAATGTACATGCAAAGCAACAGAACAATGATAACCATCATCATCATAATACCAATAAAGAGGGGGAATATAGAAAATAATTTGTATCATCTTTAATCTGTATCACTGGGAATTTTGGGAGTTGTAATTGTAATCCCAGGAAGTCTGAGGAAAACCAAGGAGAATATAATCATCATAGACCGCTTGGCATCTGTTGAGCTAGGAAATAAACAAACAAAAATCCATTTATACCTCATAATAGTTAATATAGAAATGGTATTTTTAGGGCTCCACTTCTTGCTGGAAGAGTGAAAAAGGCAACTTCATTGCAATGCAGCTTTTCCTTTACAGGTTGTCCTTGACTTACAACCATGATACAGGCCAAAATTGCTGTTGTTAAGTGAGACATTTGTTAAGTGACTTTTGCCCCATTTCTTGCCACATTTGTTAAGTGAATCCCTGCAGTGGTTATGTTAGTAATCCGGTTGCTTAAGTGAATCTGGTTTCTCCATTGTCAGAAAGTCATAAAAAGGGATCACATGACCTTGGGACACTAACCATCATAAATAGGAACCAGTTGACAAGCGTCTGGATTTTGTTCACATGCTGCGGAAATTGTAATTGTGAAAAATGGTCATAAGTCACTTTTTTCAATGCTGTTGTAACTTTGAACGGTCACTAAATGAACTGTTGTAAGTCAAGGGCCACCTGTATTAGCTGAGCCCTAAATAGCATCAGAAGCAATGGGTGTTAATCCCTTTAGATCATTGGTCACCAACCAGTGGGCCAGAGACCACTGGTGTTCGGCAAGAAAATTTGGGTGGTCCGAAGAGAAATGTCAAAAGTCAAAAGTCTCTGTCTCTTTCTCCCCCTGAGAACGGAGCAAGAGACTGTATCATGCGATCCCAAATAAAAAATGATCAAGCAATAGGAAAACAGGGTGGAGAATTTTCCTGCAGACTTTTTTTGGATTTTTCCAGGGTCTCTGGTCCACGGGATTTAAAATTATGAGTTTAGTGGTCCCTGAGGTCCAAAAGGTTGGCGACCCCTGCTTTAGATTATACCTTTTATTAAGAGCATAAACTGGACGCGCACAACTATTAAGCTCTGATTAATGCTGGTCCAAGGATAAATTCAGCTTTTAATCTACAATATGCCCTCTAGGCCACATTGAAAGAAATCTTAGCTGGAACTCAGAGACATCAGGAAAACGTATACCATGAACGTATAGCATGAACTTACTCCTGATGTCAGATAACCATTTTGTCTAAAGTGGTATCGGGCTTCCTGCCTAGGCAGGGGGTTGGACTAGAAGACCTCCAAGGTCCCTTCCAACTCTATTATTCTATACTAACATAGGCAATATCAAGCTCAG
Source organism: Laticauda laticaudata (assembly GCA_004320025.1). Taxonomy (NCBI): domain Eukaryota; kingdom Metazoa; phylum Chordata; class Lepidosauria; order Squamata; family Elapidae; genus Laticauda; species Laticauda laticaudata. The sequence continues at coordinate 20,066 of BHFT01041292.1, forward strand.
GCAAAATCCCATGAATTTGACTTTTGGAAAGGAAATAGGATTGTTGGGCTGGTTATCAGTGGAGAGCAATCCTCCAAAGTCTGAAATGAATGTTCTTTCCATTTTTTGCCTATTGTAGAGGTGCATGATGCTGCAACTGTACTCCATCATTATTCTACTGTTTGCGAGTATTAACTGCATGCAAGACACAACAAATTCCATCCAAGATGCTGCAAGTTCTAGCACACAACTGTCTCTGATTCCTAACACCATCTCTGTTGCTAAAACCCCTGAAGAAAGTGTCACATCTACTACCAAAGCTCCTGATGACCACAAAACCTCTGCCCCTGAGAACATCACATCTGTTACCAAAGCCCCCAAGAGCAATACCACCTCTGTTGCCAAAACCTCTCATGAAACCACTAACAAGATCATGGTTCCTTCTGAAGTCCTCAGCAGCAAGGCCACATCTGCTCCCAGCCTGCCCTCCAACTTGTCACCACTTCCTACCACCAAAGAATTTATAATGACAACCAGGAGTGACAGCATACAGAGGACAACCGGGAGCACCAGCATATCGATAGGAGAGGAGACATCGAATCCCACACTGGCTGGAAATGCAACCACACAACGGATCAACGAAGTCACTAATGCAGTCCATATGACAAGCCCCACTTCAACCAAAGCAACTACTGTTAAAGCCACTGGGAACAGAACCAGCGCCTTCCCAGTGCCTTTGTTGTTTGCAATCATGTTCCTTGTCGTTTCTGTACTCTGTTTTTAAGAAAGCATTGTTCTGTTGCACACTGCCAATCTGGGTGAAAGGGGAGGGCTTTTTCTTCTTTTTGCTGTTAATAAATTTGCCATAGTCGGTTCTCTTATAAGTCCTCCAGTGCATTTGCCACAATCTTCTCTCTTGCCAGCCTTCAATGGAAAAACTGCCAATTTTCTAACCCAAGGAGTATGCTGTTTTGCTTCAGTTAGGTCAGACTGAGCTATGGCTATGACTCTTTAATCAAAATCACAGCTAATATTATAAACAAGGCAAACATTAACAGTTTATTTTTGCTGCTGGGTATGTAAATGGATAATCTTTAGCCATTGCTTTTTAGCATATCCACTAGTCTTCCTGTATGTACATAAGTCTTCTGTTTCTAAAAGCAAGAGCCAACATCTTTCTACCATTCCCTCCAGTTTGCTTTATTTATATTTGCACTGCAGTAAGTGGAGGAAATGTCTGAATTGGGAAGACTTCCTGCTGTCTCTGAAATCCGTGATTTCTACCATTGCTTGAGAAGCAGAAGAAATAGTCCTGAAATCAGTTGGGAATATCTCCCTCAATGCCCTCAAAAGCTTTCAACTAACCCAGATTTTATTTGTCAGGTCTACAACAGCTAGGATAGTACTTTAGGTTTACCATAGCTCATGACCACCCCATAATTTGCAACACGCAACCAAGAAACACTCTCCTAAAAGAGGCAGGTACTCTCACACCCTCAAGATTCAAAAAAAGGTTTGCAATCAAGTCACACCATAAGGAAAGCTGGCCTTTCTTGTTGGAGATCCCTGAAAGGACCTACAAGGACAGACAGTTGAGCAGAATGCAACTGAAAGACACTTCATGGGTCAAGACCAAATGTGTGGAAATCCCTCCAGAGACTCAAATTTTGCTTTGACAATCAACAAAATTTCCTTCTGACCAAGACTTCTGACTACAGATGTTACCTGCATATATATTTATGTACGGGAGGGTATAATGTGCTTTCTACTGTTGTGTTTATTAAAAGCAAATGGAATTAAGGTACCAATAATGCAAATTAAAATGGTTACATAAAACTCAGACATCATCATGGCAACAACCGATAGTTTTTTCCAAACTTTTGCCTTCCGCCGCTCTTGAGATTCCAAAGCACTGCCCATCCATGAATTATGGATAAACATTGCCTTTTTTTTAAACGTTCATATGCGGAGAATGGGGGGGGGGGGCCC